>NW_019091396.1:1453025-1496650 GCF_001949145.1 Acanthaster planci
AAGCCGGGGAGCCGAAAATCAGAAAAAAGTGCTGGACCTTGTAATAAAAGACCATACTGAGTTGACTGAGTTGCTGGGAATTGCCAATATTTTTTCAATTGTCAATAGCGGAGGAAATCTGCCATTGTTTTGAAAGATTATACCACTGTTTGTGGCACTCAGCATGAGCAGATTTCCACCGGGGACAAAACATACTTCAGCTCTCCAGTGATGAGTAATACAATACCGCTGCACGCTAATCTGGCCCCATTGAAAAGAGGTCAGCAGTGCACTGTGCCAGTTTTGGACACAAAAGAAAGTTACATAACACTGCACAATCTGGGCTCTTTTTACAAGGAAATACTCCAGCGTCAGTAGATGTTTTCTGTCAGATTAGAGTAGCCATCAGTCATTTGTGTGAGTGTAAACGTCCAGTAAATGAAGTTATGAATTTTTTAACCCCTTCATCCCATGAACCATCGACAGCTGCAGCTTTGTGTGAGGATTAGTGCATACCACACATACATTCTATTCATCATGCAGCTGCAGTTTCAATGTGGGCCTGCTGCTGGACAGAGCTTTGCATACTGGGCATACCGCAGCCCAGCGGTCACGGTCAAAAGAATTCCGGCCAAAAGAATCCCGGCCAAAGAATTTTGAAAACAAGTCACCAGGCCCAGCAGAATCAACATGGATAAATGGGCCTGGCGCAAAGTAGTTAAACTGATCAAGTTCTGCTAAAAAAGGGTGAAGGCATTTATTTTTCGAATTTTCTCTTTTTTTACCTTTCAGAGGATCATAGAGCATCTGACGTGAAGAACGCCACCTGTTAAATAAGATAGATACCTGAGCAAGCATCTCGACGTCATGATGGCAGCTGGCCACGCTTCACCTGCCACACACCCCCTACACCACTGCAACCCTTAGCAAACAGATTTTGATAATTTAGCTAGCATCTTGAGACATCAGCATTTTGGTGATGTTTCGATGTTGATTATGTGAACCTAACTAGACCAAAGCAAGGGGCCACTGTCTTGAAGCCTTGGCTCAAACTGTATAATCCAACTCCTGTGCCTGTTTAGGCTCTGACCCATCTGTGCAGGTTCTGGTTCTACTATTCAAATGAAAAGCACACCTGAGCAAAAGCAGGAACTGTGGCTTCTGATGCCCCTGGCTTCGAGAGTCGTAAACACTAAGCTGAATCTCAGATTTTTTTTATAATGGCCCATTGTTGACAGGCAAAACATGGTTGGCAGCTCACTTTCACACATAATCTGTGGTATTTCATTGTTTGTAACCTGGATTATTAGTGAAATAATTGTATCAATAACTCCAATTTTTAAATTGTGTCCATTACATTTTTTCCTGTCCTTGTTAAATAGTATATTGCCAAATCAATTTTGGGGGAAGGGAGGGTTGCACATTCTCACTTTGCCAGGAAAGAAGGCAGCATTGTTGCTCTACAGTCCAACAGCAGACCTGAGACAATTAGGTCGGGCAGAGGAATCTACAGGTGCATTGGATGTTGCCCTTACATGTTTTACATCATAAAACCAGTTTGTTTCTATGTAGAACGTCACATGAATAAAACACTCTTTTGAACTTAAACCCATCTGTCAGAAAATCAATTGATGCTTTATTTGTGTCTGTTCAGATATTGACAAGTACATGTAGTTGCAACCAGGAACAAATGACACCAAAAGTAGCCGGTTATTAAGCATTCAAATCAAAAAGTACAAAGTTGAATCATCTGGATTGATGAGAATTACTTTAACAAAACCTTAGCACTAACACATATGGTGCAACCTTTTAACTAAAAACCACGTCCCACCAGAAATGCTGCATTGGTTAACCAAAGTAATACACATGTACTACTGTTTTGTCACAAGTTAAGATTCTCAAAATGCATTTTATTGTGCTACAAAATTCCCTGAGGTTTTGGAGACTACATGTAATATAGTACACTTACATAAAGTTTATATATATATATATATCAGTCACAGGTTAACAGACCCATTTCATGGGACAAATACAGGGCGCTCTCAATGACACACGATCTGGTGTGCACTGTCACTGTTATGAGGCAAGACCACGGTGCCACGCACGGCACTTAATAGGGCCCAATTCTACAGAGTTGCTTAACAGCAGAAAAGTGCTTATTCCAGAAAAAGTTGCTAACCTTAAGCTCTATTTTATGGCTTGGCGTGATTGGGCTTCCAGTTGCACGCACGCAGAGATTTCTATTGTTACTTCACTCAGTTAAGCAAGTTCACCCTCTGAGGTTAGTATGCCTTTTGTTGTGAATACTGCTTACAATCTTCATGAAATACACAAGAGTCTCTGCAAGCGTAAACTTTAGTGCTTAGCAATGCCGTGAAATTGGGCCCAGTAGGCAAGCCTTTGAAGCTTTACAAATGGCAGAAGTCAGACAAAACCAGAGAGCTATAGCATCCAATACTGGATTGGAACAATAACAACAACTGTAAAAGTGGTGACTGGCATGGCAGTCGATAAAAATTCACTGTTCAGTGACAATGAGCCCTACCCTTGGCTTACAACATATGATGTGAGCTTGCTGACAAAAAGCTTGCCCATGTCTATCTCAGGGAAAATGTGAAGTCACATGGTACTCCAGCTCCTTTTGATTGGACCCCTTACTCCTTGGCAAATACTGTATTCAGGAAACCTGACTGTTTGAGCGAGCTTTAATGTAAAGTTGACATCAGGGCCCATTTCATGTGGCTGCTTAACAGTTGGCTTAGAGAGATTTCCATTGATTTGTCACTACCTAAAGCAAAATTTTCCTCCAAGGTAAGCATGCCTTTTGCCGTGCTTACTGCTTCCTGTATTCATGAAATACATGGAACCTCTGTAAGTGTGAAATCGTGTCCTTGGCAGTGCAATGAAATTTGGCCCTGATTGTTTGACCGGTTTTAATAGTTGTAAAGCAGCAATTTTTATTTTGTGGACAACACTTGAATCTGTCTGAAGTGCCACAATTCAAAAGTGGATCTTAAAACAGAAAATAACAAATAGCATAATGGAAAACATACTCAAGTATTTAACTTGCAACCCTGTTGTGTAAAAATATCCCCTATTAGGATAAAATAAACTAGTAAAATCTTTCTCTGATACAGACATGACAAATATGAACATGTGCTTTACGTCTAGCAGGAGATATATCATGTTTTCAGGAAATTTGTCTGAAATTTTTTATATACCATCAAAATAAAATATATATCAAAAATGCTTTCCATTAACTTTTTTTCTTCTAGAGCATTTTGTTTAATTATTTTAACATATTTCAGTTTTCAATGGTCATGTCACCTGTGAAAAAATAAGAGGCCCAATCACTTTCGTTTGTAACATGACCAAGGAAACACTGCACTGGCTGAGTAGTGCCATGCCAAAAAAGTGCCCAGACTTTCAAATGGATGCCAAAGCAACCCAAAGGCCCACTCTAGCACACAAACCAAGGCTACCATAGCTTTCTTGAGTTGCTACATCAAAGTGTGACACACTG
This sequence comes from Acanthaster planci, assembly GCF_001949145.1. The sequence continues at coordinate 1,456,528 of NW_019091396.1, forward strand.
GTCTGACTATTACCCAGCAAATGTGAGGGGAAAAAAAGATTGTACAGCACTGCATGATTTGTGACATGTGATTACGAAATTAAACGTTCCAAACACCAGAACAGGTTAAACATCATACCTGGAAAGTGCAGACAAGTTTTTTGTCAAACTTCATTTGGTTCAAAGGCAGGTTTTCATAATTTTATGCAAGTTCGTCCATTATGTAATGGAATTTTAACCCACAGGTTTTCCCAAAGCAAACTTTTCAATGTTCCCTGAGTGTCCTGACATACCAGAGAATGCCAGGCCAAAATCAGTGACCTGCATTTTACACCACAACCCGGGGACCATAGCGGATGTTGTTAATGATTTTAATTATTGCAGTCGGACATCCGAGAATTATTGAATAGCAAGAGGGGTACATTTGCCCTTTTGCCGCGTGTTAAACGTCTGCAATGATATCATGCCAACCGCGAGAATGTCACCCCAACAATTCTTTCCTTAATTTTTCTTCATTTTTTTGTTTTCACCAAAATTCAAGGGGCTTTTAAATATAAAGAAATGTACACAAACTTGGGAATTCCAGCAAACAAGATATGTAAACACAGAATACCACAGCCATGTGATGAAAGACCTGTTTTGGCAAAGCAACACTCTCACTTTGCTTGCCAAATTTGCACAATAGCTCCCAGGAATTTGGTACATATGAATTGTTGCCTAAAAGGAGTCTGACTTCTTGGTATTGGGCACAGATAAGTCATCCTTGAATCCCATTGTCCAGAGTAGCGGCTGGTCAGTCTGGACAGTCACTGTCTCAGTCCCCTCGGCATAAGTGTTGGACGTACTGATCAGCCCTCCAAACTGCATCGGCTGGTGGTCTGGAAAGACAAGCAGACAGTAACAACAACTTTAACGACCACCCCGGACACTGTTTGGCGATAACCTGACAGCTGGCAGAAAGATGCATTGGATGAACCTGAAAAGTAGTCAACAGACGCACTGAGACTCGAAGGCCAAAGATTTCATGAATGGGAAATTACAATTTTCTAACAGGTACACACGATCATTTACAGGACAATTTTTTAAGATTCCAAATGCTGTCTCGCAGTGCTAAGATAGGAAGTTATTAAAAAAAATAAACATCCTACGTTACGTGGATACAATGGAAACCCATGCATTATATCTCTGAACGAGACCTGTATGATTTTGTGAGTGGCAAGTTCCACTCAGCAGCAGACTGGGACCCATACTCGAACCTATGTCGGTGGAGGACTAGAGTCATCTTTAAACGTTGTCAGCAAGCATGCCAACTTCAAAGGCATCCATTGCTTTATCCAGGTAAAAGCTGTGGAACACTCTCAAGGTTCTGAACCAAGTTTTCTGGTTATAAGCAGCCTGCAGTAAAGTGTAAAGTGTCAGTGAGGCAAGGTCATTCCAGAACAAATCGAGCAAGCATGAACCTGTTCGGCATACTGCTGTTCCCAAATGACCTCCAACGCTCTTCATTTTGGGCATGTGCTGTCGCAATACCAAATATTTTCACTATCACTGTTCTTTTCTTAATGACATGTTGGATGGAACAGGCATAGTGAAAAAGAACTGTGATGCATCAGAAATTTAATGGAGGGCTCGTTTAGATGGAAGAATCATTTTATCACGTGCCGGCCTTCTCACCTAGGTTCCACTTCAGCCCGGTGGTAGTAACTTGTCGGCACTTGTTGCCAATGGGGATCAAACCGCACCAAGGGCCTTCAAGGCCCGTGTTGACCTCAATCACATGTTTCCCCTATCAAATGAAGAAATGCAGAAGAGCAAAACAAAGGTCTTTAATGGTGGGAAGATAAAATCATTTCCTGGGAGACTCTTTAGTCAGGAATTCAGAATAAAATTTGAGAATTTCTTGAGAAAATGTCCCCAACTACACCAAGCAATTTCTGTTGAGATTTTCAAGGCACGAATCCCAAGAATATTAAGAGTACGGAATAGCAGACTGACTGCAGAATTTTACTCTAGTGCAATTTCAGCATAAGTACTTAACTCTCATGTTGAGGTTGAATGCCATTTAATAAGTATCAGGGAAAATTAACTATTGTTCAACAAGTGTGTAATCCCACAACTATGGTCAAATCAAAGGGACACCTTTGCCATGAGAAACCACCCCATCTCTTGTCCACATAGGAAGGAGATGAAAATAGTGGAAATTCAGAAGCAACAAAGCACAGGGTCATTCTTACTCACCGGCCTGAGTAGACATGCCAGTGATCTGTCAGCAAGGAGATACACAGGAAGCTCACTGTTGATGTTGGCCTCGTACAGCGTGTTCACACTGGCAAGGGTCTGATCAAATCGCTCACCCATGGCGCCAAGCACCACTACAGCTTCAACCTGGAGCAAAGATGGGCGAAGGAGAACAGTCAGCCGTGAAGACTTTATTCTGTCCCTTAAAAAATCTCAGCCAACAGACCGTGTTGCCGCACAGAGTATTTAGGCTACAGGCGAGCCTTTCAAACTTAACATAGTAGCAAACATTAGGAGACAACAGTGGACCCAGAACCAAGTTCCAGATCGGCATGAAAGTGACAATCACATGGCACAAGTGGTGACCACATACGCAATTGGATGAAGACTTTTTGGTTATTCCGTGTGGAAACAAGCCTCGCTGTTTTGCTTTGCAGCATAACGTTGCTGACCAAACACTCTCCTGCTGCAATTGGGGAAACCGTGTAGTCATGTGGTATGTTGCCTTTTAGAGCAGACCCTATTCTTACGCCCCTTACGATTGAACGTGCCAAAACTGGTACTTGAATCTAGACATGCTCACCTTGAGGGTATTGCACTCTAGCGTATCCAGGACGATCCTTAGGCACTTGGTGAAATCTGTGTAGTTCTGATCAGGGGTTTCAATTATTTTTGCTCCCTGTAAAAGCAAGGGTAAATTTTGCACAAGAAAATCTCCAGCATTTCCAGCGTGACAAACACAAAAGATTTTCTGTAATTCCCAAAACTGGACACTGGAAAGATGAATCATAGCACTTTCAATTTCTGTTTTTGCCAATGAGGTTAACTTGAAACTTTCAAGATTGAGTGACTATCAGATTCTTGTTGGGTTGAAGCAAGGCCAATGTGGGCAGCCAATGATGGCAGCCAAAACTCCTCGTGATCACAAAGCTTCTCTTACGACTTTGGGGGTTTCCTTGGTAAATTGATCACATGCTGAGATTATTTTGTTGTTTTTGTTGCTGGTTTTTTTTGGGGGGGGGTGGCCCAGTGGTTTAGGTTAGCAATGTTGTAATATTAAGCGAGGAACTATATTGTACACTGCGCACTAACACACCGTGCCTCAGGTGGCCACTCTCCTGTATCATTATGGCTGAATAAATACACCACCTTGAGTGTCTGGGAACTTCATCAAATTTTGTCATGCTATCACTTTAAGCAACTCCCAATCAAAGGTTCATAGATTTGAATCCAGCATCTGGGAAAAGGGTATGCAAATCACTCTACCCTGATTTGTCTCTCTCCAACCAGAAGTATGAATGGGTACCTGGGAGGGATAGAGATGACTTTTGTATTTGATGAGCCATTTGAGCCTGAAGCAGCAACAAGCTGTATACTCCTCAGGGAGCTGAGATGGATTTAGGTACGTTTCTTGGCTTGGTGAGCAGGAATGATAACAATATTGTAGGTTTTCTGGATAAGTGTGGCACATATCTATTATGTACATCCATCAATGGACACTTACCCGTCTCTGATAGTAAAGAAGAACTTCTGGTCTTATCGAGTCAAAGTCTCCCGTTACTAAATCTGGGATATAGCTAGAAGCAAAACAGGAATTAAAAAAAACAAGTTGGCGTGCAAAGCATTATTACATGTAGGTTGATCACAGAAAATGAATTCAAACTTACAGCCTCCAGTATATTGTAAATGTCCAGCCATGTATTGCTGGTTTACAGTTTGCAATTTCTTTCTTCTAAAGCACCCACAGGGTTTGCAGATGTTTACGTGTAACAATACAAAAAGGCAATGAAGTTTGGATATCTCTACGCTACAGTTTGAAGTTCTGCTTTCACTGAAAAACAAAAGAACAGGTATATGGAGTAATACGTGTAGCTATGGCGATGAATGCAAGGATTTTTAATATATTACCACAGTTTTTACATTTCGCCATGCTACCTGTCAAAACGTTTCTAAATAATCGCCCGAATATAACCACTACGTGTACACACCTCTGATGATTTCCCATCATGCACTCATACAGTCTATTTGAGCCACCATCTGCCGCAGCCTTCAGGACTGATCGACTCCATACAAGTTTGAGCTGTTGCCGTAGCTCAGTCAGGGGCTGATTTAGCAGAATCAATGCAAACTTCAAATCTGTCAAGAGAATAAAAAGTCAATTTGTTGAAGTATAAGCAGATATTTTCAATATGTTGGCATAAACTATTGAATAATTTATATGTATATATGTGTACAAGGTTCAATGTGATTTTAATGTCTTACGGTTTTACGTATTGTGATTCTATAATTTTTCAGTGGACCAGTCAACAAATATAACTTCTTTGATAGGCGAGTAAAGTAAACTGGATTGAATGTACTCTTAACTTCCTTGATGGACTTCTAAAGTAAATTGAATTCTTTAAATTAAATGCTGTTTGGGCATGTATTTGAGATATTGCAAATAAATGACTGTAATTCATACTAATTTTGAGCCAGAGTGGAAAAAGAGTACAAAAATGTTCTCAGATTTACGAGCGTTTGTTACATGTATGTAAATTCAAGCAAGGAAAATTAACGAGTGCTTTAGCTTTTGCAAAATGCAGATGGAATGTGAGTAGGCCATAAAATGAGCTTCCTATTTTTGGAGGGTTTGTACCTATCCTACGTTGTCAGAGTGTCCCTATTTTTTAAGGGAGTGAACTTGAGAGTTTGAAATTAAAAAAGAAAAAATGTGTCCACTTTAGTCTGAACTTCATGCAAACAGGTTTAATGGATTTATTTATGCACGTAACTAGTGTCCTTTTAAGTGTGGTTAATTTCATTTGAAACAAAAGGCACTCGACCTTTCCTGTTGTTATCTTTAACTAGTTAACACTTTGCTGAAAACTGAATCAATATAAAAAAGTGCTTCCCAAACAAGAAAAAGAAAATTCCTCCCTACCTAGGGTGCTACCCTGTTTTCAGATGACATATAACGTTAACTGCTGGGATGCACAACTTCTTTTCTCAAACACTCATCCTGGGGTGTCTTCTGTTTTTTTACAAATTAACATGCAAAGAGCTCTTTTCAAAGAGCGTGTACAATCCACGTGGTACGACAGAGCAGTGTGATGGAAGTTACACATGATCCTACATGACATGGTCAGTTTCCATGTGATCACAGCTACCAGACATGAGGCGCAGAGGAATTAGTTGTTGGTGCCTGTGTGCCAACACGCCATGCTCTTTGTGAGTGGTCCGCTAGGCCAGCGCGCCATGACATCGTCTCCAGATTGCTTTTTGAACAAGATGGCGACATTGCGCTCAATTACAAGACCATTTCCACTTTGAAAGGTAATTTCTCTTTTCTTTCTAAATGTGATTAAACCTTATCATCATTTTTGGAATCTCTGATTCTCGCTTGATCCTAAGCCAGGTGCATTAGACAGTTTAAGGATCATTTTGGAGGTGAATTCAAAGGATTTTGATTCAGGGTATGAGCTGTTTTTAGAAAAATGAATCAACGGAAGCAAAAGCCTATGGAAGGTACTTGGACCCTACTATCGCCCAACTATGCCTAAATGTTTAAAAAGTGATTTGTAGGGTCCAAATTACTCGGAATAATCATGGATGATGTTTCAACTTCCAGACTTTAGGAGAATAAACTTAAAAGTTGTACATGTTGTAAGTACTAACCCCACACATAGGGCTGTAGTGGCTCTCTTTTACAATCTGTCTCTTATCTGACGCTACCACAGCCCTACTTTAAGGCATGTCTTAAATGCCTGAAATCCAAACTGCAGGATTGTACAAACTTTGAATCCTAATATCTTCTGAAATGAGAATGACTCGACAATTTTACTTACACCGGCGTATTCCTCAGAGTTTGGACTTTTATATGAGCATCCTAAAGCTTTCCAAAAACCCTATAACTATATTTTCCAATGTATGGGGCCTTGAAAAACCTAGCCTGTGATATTTATATGCTCACCATGAACGGCGCCATTTTAAAAAACGAAAGCAGCGCTTCTTGCACCAGAAGTCGAGGCACTCGACAGGTGCTGTAGATGCATAATTCATGTTGTCATAGTATTGCTTAGTTGTGCATGCACTTTGCTAGTGTACAGTCCGCCACAGCAAGTGTGTGGAGCATGATACAGTGACATGCATATTAATGTTATTCAAATTAATTTCACCAGTTCCTTGTTCTTCTGTCACGCAAGGTGTGCCTTGAAATCCGACGAAAGAAGTGCTGCATTCGCTTTTTCAAAGGCCACCACCCATGGTCAGCATATAAATATTATAGGCCCAGTTTTCAAGGTGCGATTCATCAAAAACTATACGGTTTGGGAGGGCTTAGGGTGCTTGTATAAAAGTCCAAACTCTGAGGAATGCGCCAGTGTAAGTAAAATTGTCGAGTTATTTTCATTTCCGACGATATTAGGATTCAAATTTGAAATTCAGGCATTAAAGACATGCCTCGAAGTAGGGCTGTGGTGGCAACAGATAAGAGACAGATTGTAAAAGAGAGCCACCACAGCCCTTCGTGTTGGGCTAGTAGTTGTACTTGTAGGCTTGTACAGGCAGACAGGTGTAGTAAGTACATGTGTAAATGTAATGACTGACAGGTGTCACGATGCTGCATTTTTCTCTTTTACGTAGTTACCATTGTGCTGTCTCTCAAAACAAGCTAGCGGCCGCCAAACACAAGAAAATGCCATGCCCGCAGATGTACCGCTCGTCGATGGATCGTCCGCCTCACTGTTCGAGTCCTGTTTTGCAGCTCTATCCAGCATAAAACTAGCTGCTGCCCCGTTGGCCAAATCTTTTGTCGCCTCAGATTCATGACTTGCCTTTTGACTGTTACGCAGATTAACTGTCGGCCCTCGACCCCCTTTCCCCCCCAGCCGACACAATCGTAACAATCCTTTCGGAATGCCGGGCATTTTTAGTTAGGGAATTGAAAGTGCTTTTGTGAATAACCGGCTTTGCATCAGTGATATTCATTTATACGAATCACGACGCATGATCTATTCGAGCATGGCTAGCTGTAGTCAGCAGCCAAACGGAAATATTGCTTCACTATGCGTAATTATCACTCTGGGTTTAAGACTTTGGTGAATTACAAAAACGAAAGGGCGCCACCAACAGTTGGGACAACGATGTGGGGGGGGGTGCTTGTAGTCGGAGCCCAGCGGAAGGGCTGATGGCATTAATTGCAAAGATTTTTGTGAAGGAAATACGGGGTCACATGCACAGCTAACAACGCACAGGGTATTACAGGTAAATATCTGCCAGGCGTGCGAGCTTAATGAGTTACAAAAGCGGCGGTCATCAATTCAATATTTTTCTGTTTCTTCCTCGTTGCTGAAAACATTCTCACTACACTTTATTCTTTCATAATTCATTCAAATTGATCAAGATAACCAAAGATTTGAAATAAATCGTTAAGTACGGAAGCGTATCCAGGATATATTTCGCCTGTTTCGCCCCGGCAGATTAGTATTTCGCCTGGCAGATTAGTATTTCGCCCGGGCGGATTAGTATTTTGCCCGGGTGGATTAGTATTTTGCCCGGGCGGATTAGTATTTCGCCCGGGCGAAATAGCAGGCACAACGTTTTTTCAGTGATGTCCTATTTACGCCTCCGTACCATCAGCCGGGCACTGGGCAACGATCGAGCGAATTCCGTACACATACAAGGCACCATTAAAGACGGTGACCGTACCTCGTTGAAAACGGCGAAACCCACGTTGAACATAACAACTCACCTCAATGATCCTGGGAACAAGTACATGCACAAACCGACCGTTTGCAAAAGAATTCGCTGGTTCCCATCGCACTTTTCATATAATGCAGATCGCGTATTGCTCACTTGACCTGTGACATTTTTATCGAGCCAAGTAGGTTGAAATAACGCGCGTCAAAATTTCCACGTGCACAACGTGTGCAGTGATTTTACCAAGTTACCCACAATGCCTTACGCACACGTATTTCTTACGTATTTTTTTGAATGTGCCCCTTCCCTTCTCGGCGGATACCATGGGGACAAGCACCATTTTATGCGTCAGTGTAAATTACGGGATGCGTACTTTGAATTGTTTTACTGCATGTGGAAGTATGGGGCCTAGCAGACAAGGCTGATTGTGTGTCAATAGAAATGCAGTGGGCCTATGCTATGTTGTCATGATCATGAAGGTTGTTGACGCAAATCTAAATTTTGGCTGACGTAAACGTCAGGCGAGATGATGCGTAGCAAACTGATGGGAACTAACCGTCAGTAGGCCCACGTAGTTCTTGGTGAAAGGAGGGAGGAACGAACGCAATATATTTGATCTTGTTTGTATACGTGGCCCAGTCTACATCTTACGGACAGGTGAGGGGCTAAGCCACCACACATTCCCCAAGTCACCGCCCCATTTGTTTTGAAGAGGCACAAAGTCCAAGAAATCTGTGCACAGCCTGCTGTGGTAGCAAATATCCCTCTGTACATTGCAACATATGAAATTGAATTAAGAAATAGAGTGCAAATATTGTTCGAAATTCGAATGACTCTCATGAGTCAGTACAGCGTACATTGTACCACATCTTGCTTTTCTCAAAAGTGAAATTGTTTCAGCCGAAGGATAGAGTGCATAGGAGCAGATTAGCACACAATTGTTTCGTGTTGACTTGATCCCTCCAAATTAGTTTGGAAATAAAAATGTTTCTTCAGGGGAAACCTCGTTGACCGTAATTAAATCTATTTGAGAGAGCAAACCATACCTGAGAAGTGATTTTACATAGTCTTGCATAGTCCAGTGCATACAGAATTGCAGATTGCGGAGTTTGCCAATTATTACATTTCATGACAACAACCTGGTTTCATTAAAATTGGTTGGTTTTAGTACAACCCTCTGGAAGCTCCAAACATGCATGACACATTTTTGGTACAAGGCAATAAATGTGCCGTTGCCATACATGTACCAGCACCGTTTGTGACAAATTGAAAATAACTATTGTTACAGTCGGGGATTGAAATTCCTCACTCCTAGCCTGGCTGGGCCAGCGTCAGCCCCTTGCCAGGGCCAAAAAATCCCTGAAACTATTTCCTTTGTATCGAGCCAAGTTGAGTGAACAAATGGTATGTATTAGTACATTATAAATTGGGTAGACCCTCCCATGTCAAGGCCTTTGTTAGCCAAACTACTCTGGGCCTGTGGACTGCTGATGTCGCTGAAGGCCAAGCTGCCGCATTCGAACCTACATGGGCATTCTGCTTGGGTGTGGTCATACACCCTGGGCACTTCACTTCAGTGAGGCATTGCGGTTTCAGCCAACATCACGACTGTTCGAGCGTGACTGCAACAACTTATCTATGTCCAGTGCAAGTCCCTGCCTAAGTTCAAGCCCTGATACCCGCCAAGTCGGCCAGCCACACCCCATCAGCAAACCAATCGGACGCAAGTAGCGACGTACGACCGCAGGCCTGACTACCTGTCCTGCACTCTTCGGCTAACAGAGCAACCCGGTATCCTGTTTATTTCTTATGTACATCGGGCCTTCATATTTTTGTAAGAATCGGGTGATTTCTTCTGATTGTAAAAATTTCATACGCACTTTGACTTTGGAGTGTTAAATCACATGCACTTTACTTTCTCTGAATTGCAATGATGGTTCCCCAACCCCCGTCTTGGTAACTGCTGGTTATTCACTTCGTCTGCTGTTTGTGGCCCAAAACCTTGTTCTCTGTAGAATTTTGATTTACTGCCGTATATGATGCACAGGGCCCGTTTGTTTGGTGTTTCCACCTTTCACTCAAGTGCAGCGAAATCACATTGTTGAAATCCAAAAATAAAAACTGAACATATACATTTTATTTATCACCCACAAGAAACCCTTCTACATAGACTTCGCTTAATTTTCTGCAAAGGTCTTCAATACTTGCCTCCATAAAACAGGCAAATACCCTGACCTGTGATTCATGTACATGTAGTATATGCTACTAAGGATGTTGACCTTTTCATGCTTAAGTGGAAGAAAACACAAAAGGTGCTCAGTTTAACAGATACTCAAATGACCCTCATTCATTTACTGGGGCAAACACAGCTTTGCCGTCAAATCCCCAAGTACATCCACAACTCGTAAATAGGTTTTCCCGGCCAATTTCAGCAAACTCCACTAATCTTCGTCATTACCTATTCATTTTTGCACTGATGCTACGGTTTTGTTTGTATGGGGGTTTCTTTTTCTTTTTTCTGATACTCAAATTCGTTTTCGTGGGCACAGTTTGTTAGCTTTGCCGTTCAGTTTTGTTCCCATCATTCCATTTCGTTTATGGGCAGACAAAACTACACTATCACCATTCTTCAGCGTAATCTCTGCCACTTTTTTCCAATAAGTGCAGTCAAATTAAAACTAAGCGACGCGTACGGGTTCTTTTACCTGCGCGTGATTTTCTTTTTCGTTTACAGTAAATCTCTTTAGCGTTCAGAGTGTTCAATTTAGGAATATTAATGCCGTTGGTCTTCTACTGCAAGTCATTGTGCATGTGTATGATGCTCAGCTTGTTCCTTAATCATTTTTGATGGTTGTGAATGATTCCTTGGTATCCTTTATTCTGTGTTTGTATCTACTCCTGTTTTCTTGAGTTAAATAAGAAAGGTTTTGTTTTGCTCTTTTGGCGTGCACTGATGCGTTTTGTGTGTGTGTGTTTCCTATTAGCACTGATGCAGTTCCAAAAGTGCCTATAAAGTTAACAAAAATTCAGGGGAAACTTCAGGATTAACACTAAAACACTAAAAGGCCTTTCTCTGCGTAATTACCCTAACAAGTTTTAACCAGTTTTCTCTTTCTGTGAACCTCACTCTTTTGTAAGAACCCACATTTTTTGGGCACAAAGTCGCGTTGACAAATCACGATCCATCGTTAAACCTGAATTTCCTTGAAAATCAGATTTATATATCCCAAAAGTCCTTATCACTGGAACAAATTTGAATTGACAAAAGAGAAACTAGATTACTTATTGACTAATTACTTACTTATTGACTCTTTCTAGGCCTTTGGCGAATGTGAATGAACGAAACAACCTTTGGAAGTTGAATGAACGTATTTCCGTGAAGAATGCTCCATTGCGATATCGATTGCCTGCTGTTTATTATTGAATGAAGCTCGTGTGAAGGATCATTTTTTTTAAAACGAAATTGAATGGGCCCTATGTTAAACTGAACGATTTTTTGCTGGAATTGGCCTGGAAAACCCATATTTATCTCTTCATTGTAACTATGACTCTTGATGTACATATGCAGGAGAGGGGCGTGTCGACGGTTGGCTGGACACAGTGTTGCCTATTCATCACCTGAAGGTGTTGCGGACCTGCGAAGAACCCGGCGGGGCCCGGGCCCTTAAATTGCACGGTACACGGTCCAACCTTGCAGGGCACCAGCGACACTGCATGTCTGGAGGATCTTTGGCATCCCCCCACTCCTGCTTCCATGCCCTGCGGATTAGTGAAACTGTACCTCCATATGTTGCATTTTTTTCTTTTCCATGTCTCATGCATCCTTCTTGTCTGAGCAAGCATCCTCTATCTACCAATCCACTGCCGTACCTGACAAGCTTTGTCTTGCGTATATGTTAACCCTCACTTCCTTGCTTGGCCTTTATGCTATATCATCCTCAATCCTTCAAAATCCTCCAATTATCCATGCAAACAAATGTATTCGGCCTTTATCCTCCAAAATCCTCAACATTTGAATATGTTCCTTTGAGGGGTGCCCGCTGCCTCAATTCTTCAATAGCCTCCAGGAACTCTTATGACAGTGTGAATGATATCCTGGAACAGTATGGAGAATATCACATATGCCCACTGCCAACATGCAAGACATGTATTGATATAGGCAATACATGCATTTCAAGAATATAGACACAATGACAAGAATGACGAGAACATTTTAATATGGCAAGAACAGACAGTGCATGACAACGTATGAAACCGGCAATATGGCAAAAGCATGCACAAAATGGCAAAATTTGGGTATTTCTTGGCAGGAATATAGCAATGTGGCGAAACAGGCATGAGTGCCAAGATTTGAGCAATCTAAAGGACGAGACGTGGTAGAATGGGCATAAAAATGGCAAGATTTGAGCGTTCTTCGGCAAGAACATGACATGGCAAAAACAGGCCCGTTGTCTGACCAAAGACGGGGGGAGGGGGTTAAACCCAAAAGTGGAACTTTTGGTACTGTGAACACATATTTTTATACAAAGGCCTATCATATTGTGCTCTGGAACACAAAATCAAAGTTCCATGTTTGTCGTGAACCGAAGGACGCATGTATAGACTTGCAAAGTCCCCCTACTTCAGTTTTCAATATTCACGGCGTGTTGTAAATTGGCCTGTTATATGAATTTGCTCTTCACTCAGGACCTTGAATTTGGCGCTGAGTGACGAGTGAATGGTATGACTATAATTATTTAAAAAAATCAGAAAAAAAAATAATTCAGAAGTTCTAAAAAAGTGATAAATTCTAGTAAATCATAATTACCTCCACTGACCTAAACTAAATACTCAACTAAAAATGTAAAAAAAAAAATTTTGAGGCGCATTTCATTTTGCACTTCGGAAATAAAATCGGACCTAATTAATATGTCATTGGAACTTTGTAGTGGTTATATGAAATCAACATTTATGAATCAGAATATTTGGAGTCTGATTAAATTTCACCTTTTGTGAAACTGGAGGTAAAATATTGCTCCATACACAGACGTTCGAAGCGAAAATTCGAAGTGCCCATATGGTCTGCGCCACTTTGTGAGGTGTGAGCAGTACTTACGGTGCATTTACAAGTCTATTCAGTCTTTCTGGACTGGTTTCTTTCATTTCCAACACGTGAGTAGAGCCAATGTGAACGGTAACCAATGAAAACATGACTGCCTTGTCCCTGTGCCCGGAACGCTGCGCCGCTGGTACGCGTGGCTGGCCGGCGGCGGCGGCCCGGGGACCGGCTGCGCTGCAGGCATGGCGCAGCGTTTAATGACTGATTTCATTCTTAAATGTTGCCGTACAAACCGCCCACAGTTCATTATAAACCGCAGAGACATTTTCCGCGTGAAAATCAATGTATAAACTGCGGCTTATATTCCGAAAATTACGGTAAATTACAATTATATATTTAATAAAAGAGAAAGAGCGGAACTCGGAAGCGAAGGGGAGGTTCGTTCGAAGCCCCCCACCAGCCTACGGGCCTGAAAAACACGCATGAAATGGCAAGATTTGAGCAATCTTTGGCAAGAACGTGGCATGTCAAGAAGAGGCAAAGAAACAACATGCAATGGCAAGATAGCACGTAGGCAAGAAGGGGCACGGGCAAGAAATGGCAAGGGCAGGGCAAGAAGAATGAGCAAGAGTACAGACGTGGACCTCGGCAATCTTGAAACCAAGCATCTCAACATTACCACCGTCCCTCCTACCAACAACCGGGTAGGCCTACCATTACAACTTGGATCCTTGACGTTAATTCTCATCAATGTATCTGTGCATGCCATCATGTTGGGCCAGCGTTAGCCAAACATTTGCCTGTCCGATTCCTCATGATCGGATGTCTGTTGACATTCACTCGGCCCTGTCAGCCAAGGCGAGCTTCCTTCACAGTCTGTAACGTTTAAAAGGTTAAAATGCCGGCATAAAAAATAAATTGAAAAAGGATAAAATATGATATTGGTAGAACGCCACTTTAGCTCCTACGCTCAGTAAAAAAAAAAAAAAACATGTAAAACCATCGATTTAAACACCTACGTTTGCGCATGCCATTACGTCAGGCCTGCTTCAGCCAAACATTTTGCCTGTCGGTAATATACCCATGCATGATCGTGTATCTGTTGACACTCACTCAGCCTTGTCAGCCCAGCCCTGCAGCTTCCAAGCCTCCTCCACAGTTCGCAACGTTGGAAAATTTAATATGCCGGCATTAAAAATGAATAATAAAGGATACAATTATATAAATGATAACACGCCACTTGAGCTCCGACGCCCAGTAAAAATTAAACACCTGCAGTGTCTGTGCACATGCCATGATTACGTGATCACGTGTCTGTTGACACTCGGCCTTGTCGGCCAACCCGGCTTCGTCCAGTTTGCGATGTTTAAAAAGTGAAAATGTCGCCATTAAAAACAAATTTAAAACTGATAAAAACAAGGATGAAATGCCACTCGAGCTCCGATCTTCAGTACAAATCTATGTAAAACGATCGATTCAAACATCCGCGGTCACATCCCCATCGTACCACCCCTGAGGATGCAATTTGCCCTTCCACATGGCATGACCCTATCCCTTTTGTAAACTTGCACCTACGTTAATACAAGCCAAAAATTCGTCTGCCGAGATAAGCAGGTTATTCTCTCGTGATATTCTACATGTATATTAGACATTTAGAGAGTTCGATACAGGCGCTGTCTGTGAGTCACTTAATGGTCTCCGTCGCAGCCTGGTGTGATAAGTGAAACATGAAATTGAACGCGTCCAAGTCCGAAAACTCTGTGCGTTTCGCGATCCAGCACTGCCTTCCTGCACACGGGACTTTGCTTACTGGCAGTTCAGCACTTGACGAGTGTGGTGATCTTGACATTTTAGGAGTTAAGTTTGATCCAAAGTTAAATTTTGAGCGCCACATTCGTCAACTTCAACGTCTAACACGGTGACTCACGCCAACGAATTCGCATCCCCTTCTCAGTCTACTCGCATCCCCTTTTTTCACTGGCAATCAGCCCCGTTTGCCACGGTGACTCGGGCCAACAAATCCGCATCTCTTGCTCAGCCTTTTTGCATCCCCTTTTTTCACCGGCAACCCGTCCCGTCTAATACGGTGACTCAGGCCAAAAAAGTGTTGGTCGTGCTTCTTGTAAGCTTGGGATTTTGAGGAAAGCTTACAAGTTGTTTGGCGGCACAACTATTTATGCGACTTGTTTCCGATATTTTGACCTTTCTCATTTGGACTATAATTGTGCCCCTGTTTGGTCATCTGCTGCTCGATCTCACCATCTCATTGACAGAGTTTCTCGAACTACCAATTTTCTTTCTGGCGGCAGGGTTTTGTACAACCGAGTCGCTGTCGAAGTGTCAGCAAACTCTATATGCTGTATAAGATATTGTCCAATCCGTCCCGTCCATTATACATTTCTATTCCAGATGTGCCTTGTGTGCCCGTTGGAGGCACATCTCTAGATCTATCATCTACTTTGCATCTGCATAGTCTACGGCGGAAAAGATACTGCACCAGAACCAACGCTGCATGCTTCTTACCGAGTACAGTTGTACCGTTTGGATGGTGCGATGTACTTGACGCTTCAGGTTTGTGTAGGTTGCCGGATGGCAACTTGTAGCTCTTATACTTTTCTCACTCTGCCAGTTTCGTCTTTTATAATAATTATAATAGAACGCTTAAATAAATATGAAAATAATAGTAACATTTACAAAGTATTTTATGGGCCTGTTACTGCACCAGTTCTGGGTTGAATACGATAAGGGAGCATGCGTGCTGATTGAAGTTCTTGAATTTTCGTTTTTATATATATATTTAATTAACTTTCGTTCTCTCTCTCTATATATATGTATTAGTTTAGTCATATACACTGTATGTATTATTTTTGTTTGATTTTTTTTTACTAATAATCGTAAAGGGCGCCCACGTTGTTGGCCATGATTATGATATCCCAAGTGTGAAATACTGATGATGGCTAACGTGCCAGCGTGTCACGCGTCGCCTGTTCGGATGCTGGGTAACGAGCGAAAACTGCCGTATACAGTATTTTACTTTCTGTCATTTATGCGTGGGGTCGTTAGAGGGCGCGCTTTTCGTGATCTCTTATCGAGCACCAGGGTCTGGGGGCCAAGACTACGCGCACTTGACTCAATGTGCAATGTGGTTTGCGTTTGGGTCAAGTAGCTCTAGCTCTGCTGGGGTTCATGTCAGTGTAGGTGGAGGCGTGTGCTATTCGTGCTCGGATCCGGATGTCGTCGTAACATGTTTGTATCAATAAACGTTTGACGCATGTTCAGATCCGGTGCAGGAAGTCCAAACTGGCAGAAGCTACAGTACAGGTACTGTATCCTGCGGAAATTACACAGATTTTCTTCGGAAATTGGGGACATTTTGTGGATGATTAAGATTGATGGTTTTGACCATAACGTGGTCAGTGGTTGGGCTGCCTTGGCCATCGAGTTGTCGATGTCATGAAGATGTCGAGTTGGCTTTGTACCAGGCCTGTTTATGTAGGCCTAGTTTTGTAGCTTTGCTTGGCCTTGTTCATGCCTGCCTCCGTTATCGTCATCAGTAAATAACACTGCTGCCACTGGGCATGTTAATATAGGACAGCTTGGGTTGTAAATCACTCTCAAACATGTCAAAGGTGCTGTTCACATGCTGTATAATATAGGCCTAATCAAACATTTCTTGGTTTTCTATCCCAACCTAACTGTAAGTTTTTAGTTTTCCTTACTTTAAGAGATGGTGTATGCCTACATACACTACGTTTACAAGAGTCACTCTCCAAGTTTTGGCTATTTTGACATGTTTGATATGTTTGATTGTGCCAATTTGCTCTGCTGACACAAATATTTGCAGTACAAGGTTTTATGCAACTCATACATCCTTCTTGATGAGGACAGGTGTCAGCCGGAGAGGTTTATTCATCTTGATTGGTCAACTGGAATAGATGCAGTTAGGCCGTCCCATATTATCAGTCTCGTAGCCAGGTAAAGGTCAAACTGTCACACTCTTCTCATGGGATTTTTACCTTGTACCCATGTAACCAGTCATTTCAGGGGTCTTTTTTTGCAATTTCTCCAGCCAATCATAGTACAGCTTTCATTTGCTGGTAACAGGAAAACAAAAAAAGTTTGGGAGTTGTTCTAATATTGCTATCATGCTGCTGACAATGAGAGGGTACCTGCTTTTGAATTTCTATGGTGTAGATGGGCAAAATACATAATAACTTCCTCCATTTTTTTGATATAAAAGGTGATTAAACCTTCCCAGCAGACATCTAACCTCATCTGGATAGGATGTATGAAATCTTGCTGCATAAATATTTGTGAGGACAGAGTAAGTTGGCATACTAATCGCAATAGCTGAAACTGATAGCAAGTTGTGCATCACTGTCTGTAAGATTTGCTAAAACGTTACATTTCTGGAAGTACGTAGTTCTCTGAAGTGTGCAGCACAGTAAGGGTAGATGGTATCAACTTTAGGAAGGAGTTTTGGTTCAGGGTTCATGGGGTCTCTGCTAGGCTTATAAAGGTCCGTCCGGTGTAATTTTTTCCTAGGAAAGTTAGGGGTAATTATCCTATGCGGGCATGGTTAACTGCAAGCTCTATCAGGTTAGTGGACACTTAAGTGCTAAGGTAAATGTCAGGCTTTACTTAACTATAATAAAAACATCCTCCTACAAACCAATTCCTTACCAAGAAAAATTACTACATACAGACTCAAACCCCGAGCTTGTTGGTTCTAAGTATAACGCTCTTCTAACAGAGCTACCTTGCAAGTCTGCCAAAAGGGCAATTTTGTTGTATCTTATGCTTAAAAGTTTGTGTACCCCATTTAAGATAATTGCCCCCAACCTTCCTTGATGAAAAATGCACAGGCACGGTTAAGATACACCCATTTTATTATAATGCCCCTAACCTTGCCTGGGAAAAAATTGCCCTTCCAGGCAGCCACGGAAAGTGGCATTGTTAGTAACTCACAGGGAAACCTGGCCATCATTTCTTTTTTTTTTTTACATAACAAAGAAAACTGAAAAACAAGATGGTATTGAAGTCTGTTTTTGCATTTTTGCTGCTGACTCGAACCTGTTATTCTTGAAAATACAATCCTACATGTGCACGTACAAGGGTCCTTCCTTTGGAATTATGATTTTTTTCAGTGCCCTGAGACACTTGAAGCCCCAACCCACTGGACAAAGTTTTTATTTGTGAAATCTTTGTTGGATAGAGCATGGTCAGGGTTAAACACTTTATAAACATGAGTTGACTTGTAATTGATTTACTTCTTTCTGATGTCATTCTTTAACTGTCAACAAGCCCATTCGAATAGAATTCTTTCCCAACTCCCATCATCAAAACAGATGGCCAAGGCCTGCCAACTACTGCACATTATGTACGTGTATGTTCTTGGCTTACCAGAGTATTTTTCCCTATAGAGTTACGGTGTACAGGTAGCTGGGCTAGAACTCTGCATGAGGATACATAAACATTACTCTTTCTTCTTAGTACCTGTCACAGGCATATTTGCCCTGCCTTAGGGCAAGGGATTTCAAAAATTTTCTCTTGTCATTGTGAATTTACATGCCACATTCCTGTTTCTCCTCTGTTTTGAATGGGCCAAATTAAGCATGTACCTGTACGTGTACGTGTAACGGAAATACATGTAGCTTTAATCCTTTATAGAATTTTGTGATGGGAATTCTTCTACTGTGCATTCAAAATTCCCTGCCGAGGGGTGAATTTGCCCATAGTTTTGATTTTTAGTTGGGCACCGTGCGATAATGAAATGCTTGTGTAGTTCTGAAAGTGATATGGTGATCTATGCGTTTATGTGGTAACAACTGCCATTTTGACAAATGGTTCCCCTCCCATTTAAAAAAAAAATTTTTCCCTTTTTACAGAAATAAGAACATTCCGAATTTTAAGCCTTGAAACTCAAATAACCAGAAAAGTTCCAATTCAATCGGAACACTATGCAATCCCAATGTTGGTATTCTTTGACCTTCTCGGCCAGTTCATGATTGTCAATTAAAAAAAAAAAGTGGGTATAGTTTCTAGTTTCAGTAATTATGATGAACCAACAGAATTATGTTTTTTTTGCATCACTCTTTGCAATATCACGTTCGGTATCATTATCGTTGAGGGCATCACTGTAAGCTGGAACATTTTCATTTCATGTACTTTTATCATGTCACCTTTTGCTGTGTTACGTGTACAGTATGCTGTTTCATGTAAGCAAATATTGCTCAGTTTTAAAAGGTATACCAGTACATGTATGATGTAGGTAAGCATGGGTTAAATAGAACTGCTTGAATATGTAGGTACTGTTACATAACTCTAATCACACAACAGTTGCATGTATTTTACATGAACAGATACATGTACATATGTTAATTTAAACTCAATTGTCGGAAGACCCTGGGAAAAATTTCAAGCTTAATCAGGTGGAACTGAAACCCATAACCTGCTTACTAGGGCAGACTTCTTGACACTTGATCTGTCCACATGCATTTTGCATGTATCCTTCCGGTCCCAGCAAAATTCGGTGCCACAAGTTCTAAAGCCTGCCGAATCTCACCGAATCTTCTGCAAGAGAAATGAAAGATCTCTTTGTGGAACAGCTTGCGGTGACGCCCAAGGAAGAAATATCCATTTTGTGAGCAAGTAGGGTTGTGATGTGAAAAGAACCGATGTACCGGTATACAGAGGCAGTGTTTTTTGGCAGCATGCTCTACCTTTCACCGTGAGAATGTTCAGATCTCAAAATATCTTCAGTTTACCAAACATGGATCATCTAACCCCTACACAGATTGGTCACTGTTTAACTGAAACTACAAAAAATGAAAAAAATATGAGTCCACTTTTTGTTCAATTCAATATGCCCATCCCTTTGTAAAAATGTTTTCCCACACATACTTCCTGCCTATTATACATGTACATGTATGTACATGTTAGTAATATATACTGGAGATATATACTGGAGAGAGCCCAGGATTGTCAGCCTGAATTTGACAACATGTTTTCCCTTCAAGCTTAAAAAGTAACTGGCAAAGGTTGGTGCAGTGCACAGCTTAAGGGTCGGTTAACTGATTATGAATTGGCATGGTGAATAACCTTCAGGATTTATTTTTTAAAGTGCGGCTCTCAATCCAATTCACCACTGCTTGGTGTCAGCAAAATAAATGATTTAACATCTGGATTTTTCTCAGTTGAAGCAGCCTTAATGAGGATCACTGGTGTGCCAGAGGAGGGTAACACTTCATTTAAATTAAGCAGGGAATTTATTCATGGCTGAAGGTACATGTACCGGTACATGCACTGGAAAAAGAAGAGTAAACATGTTATTGTACCTATCGCCATCATCAAATACTGTTTTGAATTGAAAAGCAACACAGTCATTCTTGTGCATTGATCTCAGTGTACACATGCAAACCTTAGAAACCTGACTGTTCGGGCTGATCCCACAAGAGGCCTTTGACCTTTGCAGGGCAGCTCCGAACCTGACACCCACATGGGCTTGACCTGGTCCAGGCTGCAGAGGTTGACCTAATGTACATTTATAGATGTTGTGGTCTTAGAACAGGGAAGGAATTGGTGCAGTTTCTATGGTGCTGTCTCAGGGTCAATGAATCTGCCTCCAGAGAATGCTTTTTTGCTGGGTTGGATGACCTTGGTACATGTGTACATGTAGCTGAGAGGACAAAGTGCCTGTTTTGGCAGTGCAGTGTTGTATGAGGAGAGCATGGTTCCCGTTAAAGGGGCAGTGCTATGTAAGCCTGTATGGGTACACCGATACTTTGAACTTGTAAACCTGGTTTTACTCGACATACATTTCCAAGGTCCCAATGCTATCAAATAAACAGTGCTACATGTACATGTAATGTACTCGTATTAGGCTTCATTGAAAGGGATATTAGAATCATGGAAATCCAGTTGCAGGTTTTCTGAGGCTGTGAATGTAACCTGACCACAGATAACTGATCTATTTGATATACATGTAACCCAGTTAAAGTTGGTGTTGTGGGTTTAAGTGGATAAACAGTGCTGTATACATACATTTCAGCATAAGGGTCATTGCAGCTGGAAGGTCTGATTCAGGGACAGGGACATCCCCAGCCCATCTTAGTTCATGAACCAAAGTTCAAATGCAAGTCTTAAGACTAGGTGTATAGACTGAATTTCATAAGTTGTTAATCAATGTACATGTAAACTTGCTTTCATTGGATAAATTGACCAGGAGAGAGGGGAGAAGTTCATAAGAAGAGAACTTTATTGAGGAGTTGTGCTTGCTCATTTTTTACATGACTTTGTCACAACTTGGACTATGTCTACATGTAGAACATGTACAGTGCAGTGACTTCATATTGTTCCATACAAAAGGTCAATGGCAACCAAAGCCCAGTACTTCCTTGTTTATTGAAAATGGACTTACCCAATACATGTACCTGTGAGACCCCCTCCATGAAATGAAGTCGCAATTGCCAGAGCCATGTTTGAGTAACAGGCCTTAAAGGGAATCTGGGGAAAAAATTGCCTTATGATTTTTTTTTTTACCGACTTAGTCACAAATAGTGGAGCATTTTAGTCATGAGTCATGATGGTGGATTGCTTTTTCCATGACAAGATTTCCAGCATTTTAGTCTTACCTTGCACAGGCAGTTATTCGGATATTCTAGAATGTTTATTTCCTTCTATTTTTTTCAGACAATCCAAAATGCTATCAGATGTGAACATGTGTAATAATTCATCACAAGTGTTGCATGGTCCGTTCAGACATTGTATCAAGTGCAATTGGCCCAGGACAGACTTCTGTTCAGCCCATAATTGGAGAATAGTGTTACGGTGCACATGTGTGTAGTTATGCTAAGAATTTGCATATAAACTAAGCAATTTGTACACTAACCAAGGAGTTGACCAATTTCATTCTGTATTCGGTATCCTTTTCTCCAGTTTCACTTGAAATGAATTTACATTTTTTCTCTCGCTCTTTAATGAAGTGCAGACTTGTTGACATTAGATTAACCTTGGTTGCACTGTTATTCCCACAGTGGTCTGCAAAGGAATAATGAAGAGTTACTCAGATCTTTTTAAACAAATATGCTGAAAATTATTTGGGTTTGACTACAACAGAAGGCTCTTTACCAGGCCATAGAAAATGTCTTTTGAGGTTCTGCAGAGTGGTAGATTTTGGAGGGTTTAGGAAGACTCCCAGTCAAAATGCCAAAGGGCAAGGGGTGTGGAGTAAACCTCATTTGTAGTGAAGCCATTTTTAATCATGTTCCCGCAATCTGTCTTATTCAGTATTATCTTTTAAATGGGGTGGTGCCAGATTATTTCTGCTTTCCAAGCCTTACTGTACTTTCATTTTTTTTAATCACAAATTTTCATTTTTCACTGTTCATCAGTGTAAACTGTCATTAGTTTGCAATGAACTTGTTAATTTAATTGCTTTTATTTTTACTCCCAGGTTCCCAAAATGAAGATTTATCTCACTTTTAATTAAATACGGCTGACTCATGAATAAATACTATTATGCATTCAGCATCTCTGATTAATCTGTTGCAGATTTCAGATCTCTTAGAGTCACACATGGTTATAACAGACAGAGAAGTACAAAAGGTTTCTAAATATAGCATTCAGAATGTTTGTAATTTTGAAAAAATCTGGTGATTGGTTTGATTCTGATCAATCGTTATTATTCTGTTTTCTTCTTGATCCAGATGCTGATTTGACTATTCATGTATATAGACCTTCTTGGAGAGCCTGAAAAATTCAGCGTCGGGAACAAGAGTGATGATGAATAAGAAAAGCTCTGCCAAACAGACAGGTATGGAAAGGGGAGTAATGGTTCCCTGTACATGGATCTCAGAAATCTTTGGTGCATGGAAGTTCATTGCATATAAACCAACCGAAAACGCCAGCAAAATGGATATTACCAAACCAAATATGTGGGAGTCACTTTTTCTGGCAAAGAGAGTTGCGGCAAATGTTACAACTCAAAGTGTTACAGTGTTAGTGCGGTCTGATGGAATCATTTTTGACCCATCATTCCAAAACCAGGTTGAGATAGGTGTTTGACCATTTATCTGCCCCACAGTTTAACCGCATAGTGATCCAAAGTCTACATTCTGTCTGCAGAAAGCTTTGGTGTTAATGTGCAGTGACAACAGTGAAATTTCCCTGAACACAAACAGTGGAAGTTCCACCGCATAAGGGATATGAATTGCTGTATTGTCATTCAGGAAAGGCACTGATTGCTGTGCATGTTTTCTGTACAAATCATGAACCCATAATTTGTTCATTGAGAACATTTTTGAGAAAGGAATTCTCTTTGAGTTATTGCCGTGTTGCCGTGTTCGTAACAAAAATGAGTCACCATTGAAAAGGAAACTGAAACATCAATTGCACTGCATCTTTGAGGTAGATCTGATCTTGGGTAAATGTAGGATAAACCGCGACAAAAGCATTACTCTGTTATTGTTACAACTGAAATGACCCTCGTGACTAGACTCGTGGTGGACTCCACCGACTAGATTTTCCTTGATTTGTCTAGAATCATGAGTTCATGATTGGAGCACATTGAATTTGGTACTGCCAACCAGAGTAAATTGTCCTGGACAACGCCTCCATCACCAATTAAAAATTGGTAATGGAGAAGTCTGGAATATCCGACACAGACATGGTTGCATTTTGTTGGTAACTACTGGTTCAGCTTAGGCAGCATCGTGAAGGTTTCAAAGTAAACTGCCTACATCCATGTACATTGTACATGTATGAGGGTAAACTTAAGTAATATATATAAACCTTCATCTAAATTTAAAAAAAATCCTAACCTGAATGTATATGCTGGTCATTAGGCTTAATAATATCTTTTGCTGTAGTCATGGAATCTGAATCATTACGGTATCTTTTTGTTTACTTGTCCAGGAAAAAGATGGGTTCATCCACCATCATCGTTAACAAATGGCCATGTTGTCTACAATGTCAAGGTATGACACATTGTATACATGTAGGTCTGTACATGCAGAGTCTGTATAAAAATCTTTCCAAAGTCTGTTCTGTTTTCAAAAAAGTGCATGTGAAGATTTTTTTCTCCCTTGAGAGAATACCAAAACAAGGGGCTTGACAGATGAACCAAAAAAAGGGGGGTTTGATTCCTCAATGTGAAGAATTTTGAAGGTTGCGGGAAAACTGGCAAAAAAACCAAGATGTTAGGGCCAGTGATGTCAACATCTGATTCTGGCAATAAATTGGCACTTCCAATCTAAGAACAATTAATCTTAATTGTTTGCCAATGTGACTATTCTGATTGTTTCGACTGATAACTGCTCTGTGGTAGATGGTACCGGTAGTCTCTCCTGAACAATGCTTCCGTTGCTGTAACAACTTGTAATTTGAGAGGTATTTGTATGAGTAAATAAGCTGGGCAGGATGTTTAACAGGCAAAGTGGAATTGATATGGTTGGCACATACATGGGTCACTTGGGATCGTCATGACCTGGGCATGAAAACAACGGCAACTAATGCGTCAACCATTTGCCACTTGAAATAGTGAAAGTAAGCCAGAAATATATACATGTACTTGAAATGTTTTTGTTCAGAAACTTAAGTCCAGTTGTTAATCTTAAAATAGTAAAAAAAATAATGCTTGAAGAGCAAGAAGATTCTGTTTCTCTTCATGTTGACTTAAGGTCAGTGCATTATTAGCTCACATATTTAAAGTGAAAAAGGTACAAAAGTTCACTGCACAGTGAATAAGTGAATAAAAATCAGATTGTCCATGGTAATTTTGGATTACCATTTGTTTCACCATGC
This sequence comes from Acanthaster planci, assembly GCF_001949145.1. The sequence continues at coordinate 1,481,261 of NW_019091396.1, forward strand.
CCCCCCAAAAAACTGTATTTTGTTCATTTAATAAATCATGTCACCCTGATCTCAAAAGATCCTTCAAAATCAAAGGGGGGGTTGGGGAATATTTAACAGGACTCGCAGAGGCACAAACCAGGCCTTTTTTTATGTTACTTGGAGATAAGTTGGGGCTTGATAATCCATGCAAGTGTCATTCCTCAGAGTTTTTGTACACTCTCGTGATAGATTTGGAAGGGTTCTTGAAGGTTCTCAGTAAAGAAAAAACAAGGGATTTCAGATAGGTGTTCAGTAATGGATGAACAATATTTACCTCTTTTACAGCTCCTTGGACACATGGAGGTTGACCAACCAAAAGGTGCTGAAGTCGTAAGAGAAGCTGTCCGGAAACTAAAGGTACGTGATGAAAATGCTTCAACTGATTCCTTAAATGAAAGTACATGTACAGGTCTTGCCGCTTACAGATATATCGGTACATGTACATGTAACTTTAATCACATCATCGAACGAGTGTGTACCATACTTGTTATGAAGGTTCAGGAATGTACACACCTTGTGAAATTCCAAAAGAGATTGTCAGATGAAAATTAAAATGCTTGCACGAAAGCAGATGGCAGTTGACAGATGCACGATACCAATAATCTGAACTGCTGAACCAATGAAGCATTTGATAACCTCAGACTCGTACGGTTGTCAACCACAAAATTTTCAAAGACATGGCATAATGCAGGTGGAATTTTTAGAGACTAACCAATTTTTACAGTACTTTACGTGAAGGCATGATGTCCTTGAAAGACTAAACACAAAGAAGATGAAATCTATTACTGGCACAGGGGGAAGATTCCTTGTGAAAATGCTAAGGGGTATTGTAAATAAGCACATTTCAAGGGTTATTTCTTGACGGCCTCTTTATGCACAATGCTGTTGTTTGCTAATTTGATGTAAGTGGTCAGTCTTTGGTCAATTTCATGTTTTATAGCGTGTGTGAAATGGGCTTTAAAAGTGCTATGGTTTCCTTCAGTGGTTGAGGGTTTCATGTTTTGCCTGTTTCTCTTCTTGCTTATGATTATGCTGCGTTTGTTTGTTTGGTTTTTTTTTTGTGTCAACTGTTCCATTTGATTCCATTTTAACCCTAACCCTTGGGGTGCTTTGGAAATCTTGCTGCATTTGGCATGGATAGTGCATTTCTTGCTGCTTGCTAGTTTTTTCCTATGAGAAAAACTCTTGACTCCAATATTCTGTTGGTTGAGGGTATTAAGACTAATGGGTAAAATTTTACATCATCTTCCCGGACAAGATAAACTCAGCTCGGGTAGTGCACAGGCTTATAGAACAAACTGCCAGATATGGCTACACCAATAGGTAATTCCTTTCTGACTATTCCCTGCATGCGCGTGCCCTGGGTATGTAGGAAAGTCGTCCTCAACTGACCATACATGTACTTTAAACCATTGTAATCCAGTGCCCCAGAGAAATACAGCAACAATTGTGGGTCCATTTAATACTGTGCGTACACATACATTTACTTTTGTAGTGTTTCCTGTTCAATTTACTTTCTGCTTTTAGGCTTGGGACATTCTTAACAGGGTCTTTAAAACCTGTGTTTTGGCTTTTTCAAGGTTTCAGTCTCTGTGGATAGCTGTCATTCACACACACACACACACACGTTTGCAGTCAATGGGGTATGATTTCCTTTAAAAAACCTGCTAAAATTCTAAGAATATGGAAATGTTACGCCAGCATTACAGTGTTCTGTATGGGTAAATTGTTGGTAAACAAGACGTGTTTTTACACACATCTACATGTATGTCGAGTACCATGTCCACCTTCACTATGTTTTGAAATTTGTTTGGACGTTTCACAAAATTTCTTTCAGCCCAACGAACAAGAAATGAGAAATCCTTTGTTCAGTACTTTCGACTATTCTTGTAGGTTCAGTTGTAAAAATTGATTGCTTTGTATCTCTAGCAATCAAGTTTTTGATGAACTAAAGTGGTTGCTGTTATTATAGCCAGCTTAGTGCTGTACTCATTCAGAAATGCAGTGCAATACGATTGGTAAGCTTTGCAAAGACACTGTATGGGATTAATCTTTGTTCAGAAGTGTTGTTCTGATTAGAATTGGTGGTGTAGAATATGTTTTGGTTCAGGACCACACTTCTTAATTTATTATTCCCACATGGTGTTACAGCAAAGCTTACTTTATCACACATCTACCGTGCAAAGCTTCAGATCTTATTCCTAAGAATGTGCTTAGTAAATCTTTGTCTGTAATCACAGCTGTGGAAGAAATTGATAAAAAGTGGGCACTGAAGTCATCCCGGGTGACAAAAATGACACGAGAAATATCTCTAGAACCCTACTTCTGAGGTCAATTGCTCTCAGCTGAAAAGACGCAGTTTTTTGTGAAGATACCTGCTCAAGGACACAACAGCCATTGAAGCATCCATTTCCCATCATTTAACCAAGTGCCTGTCTGGAAGATATCTATTTAGCAGTTTCAGATAACGGACTTCAATGCCAGCCTGCAGAAGTGGTTTTCTTTTTTTCCATTCAATTTCACTCCATTTCATTTCTTTGTGGTAAACCCGCATTCATTTGTAGCAAGACACTCAAGGATTGCCCCGGATGATGCAAGTAAGTCTGAGAATCAGCATGTATATTTTTGTACATATACATGTATGGTCACCATGTTTGAAACCATTCAAGTGCCACCATTTGCAGAATTAAAAAAAATTACTAAAAATACTGTCACTCAACTAGCTGAACCTAAGTCCTCGTTCCTCAATTTGAATACTTTCCACTCAAGCCACCCTGACAATTAAAACATGTCTCCTTTGAAATGCACCTGTAACCTTTCTCCTTACCATTTCCTTGAAATAAAATCTTTTTGTCCAAGAACAATTGTTAACGAGGGAATTTTTTTTGTTGGGAGGGGGATGTTGTCCATGAATGTACAAACACATTTTTGTATGAATTCGGTTGTAGTATGTGCCAGGCATAAAATATTTCCTCAGATCAGCTGATTTCCTGGTTTTTCAATTCACGCTCATGCCACTGAAATTGAAAAAACACTGTACAAAGTCTTGTAAAGATTGGAATTTCCTCTTCTTTTTTATTCAGTGTCCAAGTTGCATGCCTGACATAAATTATGAATTGTGACTGTGTACGTACATGTACTCACATGTTTTAAGCACATCACTAATTTCTTTCAACTGAAACCATAACTATAAAATGAAGCAGTTCTGGAAATCAGTTACAGGTGCAGTACCTTGGCTGCTGCATGTATAGGCTGGATTTTTTTCCCTATCAAAGAGGAGTCTCAAGATTTGGAGGGGGTTGCAGTAAAGATGACAGATTTATGTGTATGGATCAAGTGTTGTATGTTTTAGGTAGTTACTCCAAGCTGTTAATGATAAACTTTGTGTTTACAACTGATGCCATGGATGAAAGGAAGTTGAAACTTCAATAAGTTTCATTAGGATAACTTCTTACAGTATGATTTGCAGCAGTTGGGCTCTAGTATTGTTACTTTCCCCATGCTTGCAGGTATGCATGTTGTTATCTCATGAATGCTTCGCATGCATTCAGTGTAACATACACCTGAGTGACCTCATTGAACCTGTTCAGTGATTTGCCACTAACAAGTCCTTCTTTGCGTCTCTCTCTCGCTCTCTTCTCTGTCCAAGTCTGTGAGAAAAAAAATGCAGAATGAAGCCCCTAACGCTCCCTGGCTACAAGGTGAACAAGTCCAGGGGTAATGAAGTATTTGTACTTTGTGGAAGAACTTCAACCCACCAGGGCCCTTCCAAGAATTTACCCACTTTCTCCACCCCCCCCAAAAATACTGGTACATGCACATACATGTATGCTATGACTGTTCACAACTTCACATAAATCTCAATCCATAGTCTCAAATGGGGTTGGTTTACATGTACATGTACATGCATTGCAAAGTGTGGGTGCATCATACATGTACATTGTACCCATGTATCCTCTGTGAAAGAAGTTTACAGGTCAGAATGTTTGATAACATGTATGTGTATACATGTATGTTAAATTTTCATGTGCTTAGGAGTGTTTCAAAGTCCAGTGCAACTCTTGGCACATATTTATTGACGTATATGTACGTGGATGAGTGAAGTTGTAAACCATGATTTTATTCCTGCAGCAAGCCATCGAGATAAGCACGACCGTTAATCTGCAACTCTAAACATTCCATTTGTTTTGTCCTCTCTGTTTGTGTAGATTTTGTCGAACACAGATGTGTGTTTGCTGGCAGTGAAGTAACACAATGTGTATGTTGGCAGAGTTGAATGTTACCCTTTTTTTTTAACTGATGTGGAGAATCAACCAATATTGTTCATAAAATCTCATGAAACTCTGTGTACAAAAAAATTCATCAGATTTGCTTTTTTTATAGTACAAATTTCCTATTTTTTTCACTTCCTGCTTTATGTTGTGTGTTTTTGTTTTGTTTTCGTTGTGTTTCTTTGTTGTTTACATACAGGTAGTATTTGTTCTGTACAGTAGTTGTACCGTAGGTGTTTGTGTAGGCTATGTACATGTGTCATTTGTGCAGCCACTGTTCATGCCTTTATAAGACAGGACAAATGTTTAAGCATGACCTTTTGTTTTTAGTCTTGGCCAGGTACCTGTCAGTGACAGCGACAGGTGTCGGGGACATCTTAGTGTTGTTGCTCCTTTCACTTTATCACCGTTGAGAGAGATGCATTTTATGGTGCCTACATGTACATCCTCTGCTTGTAAATAATGTCGCTGTTACTGGTATCCTGGACACTTCACAACCACTTCATATTTGCAACATGTGATGAACACAATTCCTTTCAAATATTGGCAGATGGTGCCTTCTGTTGACTAATATACAATTGGCAAGATTTCTGCAAATTGTGCCCTGTCAGAAAGTAGGTGACAGGGCTGCTGTCTGTGCAAACTCGGACAGGAATGTTTGTTAATCTTCTCTGAATGCACATTGTAATGCCAATCGTAGCCAAAAACTGGGGGGAGGGGGCTTGTGGGATTTTTTTAGGTGGAAGTTGGTCGAGAAACCTGATGGAAGGAGCACTGGTTCAGAGCCAGCGCTTCTTCATAAAATGGTTGTGTACATGTCCCTTCAAGCCTTCTTCACATACTGATCACCCATGATAACAATAACTTACAGTTGGTGTCATGTCTTTATACCACTTTCTGCCACAGTTACATGTCACTTACATATTAATACCAATGTTTTAATGTAATACCATTCACTCACAAAGATACATGTATATTGTTGTGATTAATTTGTCATTTGCTGAGAGTGTCACATGTGAGTTTTACTGTTTAATTTCCAATTGTTCCATAAACACGGATATAAACATCAAGTACATGTAGTGTAGTTTGTTCTGATTTCCTTGGATGGTTCATTTGTGGCACACACCATGCAAGGAGGTCATTTGTGGCACACACCATGCAAGATGCTCGCACAGAAAGTGACCAAGTCTCTCACAAACTAGCGGTTATCCGAGCTTCCAAACAAAGCATAAGTCTCAGAGCATCATTAACTGTTCTTGCGTGCTAGTGCTCTGAAGAAATACCAAAATTCAGATAGTCGGGGTACTTAAAAAACTGAATGCAATATACCTTTTGTGCATGATCACAGCCTGTTTTTAACACGACACAGCATGGTTGGATGCTTAGAATTGTACTTGAGTATCCCATTTCATGTGAGAGGTTCTTCTAGTTCATAGCAGAGGAATTGAGCACACATTCCTTTTTTTTACCCTCTTCCTTGTAGTTTGCCAAGCAGCTGAAACGGGCCGAGGGAGAGAAACCCCCCAAAGTTGAGCTAACCATTTCCTCCATGGGCGTCACCATCCAAGACAGACAGTCCAAGGTACTGGTATCTAGTCGCCGCTGACGTAATTTAACATGAATTTAACATGAAATGAGTGCCCTCGAGAGTCCCGACACAACTTAAGTTGAGCAGTAGCACCCTCACATTGGTTGAAAAGAGCCATGTTGGTTGGGAGTGTTGATTTCGTTGGTAGCAATGTGACCGTAATGCGAGCATTTCACAGTGGTTTGTGAAACAGCAAAGCACAGTTCCCTCCATTATGCGTCCTGTCTTGGTCCCGCTCAAGGAGGAGAGCCAGTTATGATTCAGGTTTTTGAGTGTTCCTGTGGGACTTTGTTTAGCTCATGAGCTCATTTAGGCCTCCGAAAACGACGCCCATTGGTGTCCAGCCCTCGGTCAGTGTGTAGAGATCAGAGCTGCCGATGGATGAATATTGCCATTCTGCGCTGTGTGCTGGTTTCATGGTACAACTTGTACATTACGCACGTTGACCACCAGAGATTGTAAAGAAGAGTTACAAGAGACCTGAGTGTCCATTTCAAGGCATAAAGTTAAGGAGTAATTTCATTTCCATTGTTACCGTAATTTAGACATTTACATGTACAGTGTGATATTTAACAGCCATTTTCTGTGCTAAAACTGCACTGATGGCATCATCTACCGTGAATCATGGTAAATGCCTTGCAAGATTTGTCATGAATGCAGTGCTTTGTAAGATTATGATGACCGTAAATCGTACAAAGGCATCTAAAACATCTTTTGTGAATTGGGGTACGGGTCATGACATGTAGTTAGCATTCTTTACTTGTAATAGATTCATGCTTGAACCAAGCATATTATTAACGTGCCATGGGAGCACCTTCTCTTCGCATTCTTAAGCAGACCACACCATCTTTTACAGTTGTGGAACTCATCCAGTGAAGTCTTTTCCCCAAAAGTCTCCAGATTCCTACCATACAATGTGCAGCTGTTCAGTCCTTGCTTGCCAGACAGTGCTCGGTGTTCTTTGTACCTTAACCCTAACACTCCTCAGTCCTCCAACAGGTGAAGGATTGAAAAGGGTAAGGGTTAATTGTGCAGTAGACCCAATGTTCTTCTTTGTCATGGCAGGTAAGATTGGAAACATTCCCTCTGCATCGCATCTCCTACTGTGCTGACGACAAGCAGGACAAGAGAATATGTGCCTTCATCTGCAAGCAGGAGGCGACGAACAAGAATGTCTGCTATGTCATGGACAGTGAAAAATGTGTAAGTGCCACAGAGCTACATGTACATACATATTTTTTTATCATTACACCTCATTGTATGTCTTGATTGGCTGAAAATGCATCACATGACGCTAGTTGTACTATTTTTGCACCACCACTCCAAAAAACTGTACACATGCAGCCTCGCTCTGGAAAAAGAGCTATACCCGTAGCGACCACCAAAGAACTTTGTCTGTAGCAACGAAACGGCATGAACTGTACCCAGGGGTACCCAGGCATGTATTTTGGCTTATCAGAGTTGTTGACTCAAGTCAATTGACTTAGACTCTCCTCACTATTTTGATGAAAGATTATAATTTTTTTACATGAAGTAACTATCAGTTTTTGACTTTTGACTTGGTTTGGACTTGTCACCACCTCTGCAGCTCATAGCGTAAACCTGTGGGTGAGACGTTACTGGTATAAAATAAACATTGACTGCTTTATCTCTTGGTATAGTAAAACTACTCTCCTCAGTGATACATGAAGCATATTATTTTGCCTTGGCAAAACGAATGCTTCATGGGCCCCCACGGGAAGCTAGTTTTTCTATATACCACTTGAAGTAGTCAATATTTGTGTATTAGAGCATGGACGCACTGTGCTAGATGCTCATATTTTTGTGTACAAACCTATGGAAATACTTGTACGGTTTTGTGTGACTATTTGCATACACATCTGTATTCTAAAAGGATGCATGATCAAAGTCAATACAAAATGCTTGCACCTATAAGCTGGTGATGAATTTTGCTGAGGCGTTGTAATGCGTCATGCTGTGGAAAATACACTCATACATTGTACGTCGTTCCTGAGTGTTGTACTTGCACATTGTTTTTAAGAGAATATGTTTCATCTTGATTCCTTACGGTATGTTCCACACAAACATGCACATGAATTCAAAATGTCTGCACTTGGGAAGGTGTCAACGGTTCTCCATTTCAGAATGAGGAGTAGGTGCTCTATGGACAAATCTGAGGAGACACCATTCCTATGGGGTCATTGCACTCGCGCACATCTTGACATTAGAGCGCACGCTGCTTTGGCAAGTCAACACTCAGTTGGTCGGAGAGGAATGTAACGTGCGTGAACATGTACATGTGTCTCTTGCATGCGCACAGGATGGTCCACAGTAATGGCTTGTAATTCTTTTCACAGCATTTGTCTGTTGAGTACCGAAGTGTGATGTCATTTTGAACCAGAAAGTATGCAAACGAATAGAGTACATGCACGTGTTGATTCACATGCTGGTTCTTGCACTAATGCCTTTTACACACTAATAATTGTGCGCATGACGTATTCACTTTGGTACTCTATAGTGTAGTACCTGTGAGAATTCTGTTGGCTATGGTAGTGGAACAGGTTCATTATTCTAACTGGTTTCTGGTTTTCCTCTGGAGTGATGCTAGCATTTTCCAAGGACCATGATTTCTAACGCTTGCAGTGGTTTGCAGTTTCTAAACTCATTACCCTTTGCTGCAGAAATAAATCATTGTACTGAAATGGCCATGCAGCAGTAGAATAGGCTTTAGACTTGACCTCCCTTTATGAAAGAATGTGGACTGTACTGTGACAGTTTTGTTTAGATTTTGAAAAGTTTAACCACTTCGTGCCGGGCCCATTTATCCATTTTGATTCTGCTTGGCTGGGTGACATTTTATTTTCTGTTTTCAAAAGTTTCCTCTGCTATTGACAACTGAAAAAATGTTGGCAGTTCCCAGCAGCTCAGTCTTTTGTTCCGAGTACCGTCTTTTGTTACAAGGCCCAGCTCTTCTATCCGAATTCAGGCTCCATGGCTTCGTGTATAAAGCCCGTGTGCCCAAAACTGGGTACCCCCAGCACAAAGTGGTTATGCCAATGCATAAGATTGGAAGGTTGGCATAGGGAAGCCAGCACTAATTTTTTCATATAGAGATATGCAGATGAAATAACTTATGCTTTATCCATATTTTGTCAGTTTTTAAACTGAAAAATTTTATTCCTTCTGTCGTCCCCTGTCTTTCTTGACCCTGTGCGGTCATCTTCCAGGCTGAGGAGATAACGCTTACTGTCGGTCAGGCCTTTGACTTGGCCTACCAACATTTCCTACAGACAACTGGCAAAAGCATAGGCTCCCAAGTCCAAGCATTGCAGAAGAAGGTGAGACCTATATTTCAGATATCATTCGATGGCATTTTCCAAACCTGAATCCCCAAACAAGATTTTGTTGTAAAGTTACCGCACCCGGCCATCCAAATCTCAAAATGATCCAGGTATTTGTGAAATGTCAAATGACACAGATTTACTATTGAAAGCTGTTAACATTTTCAGTTGAATGATCAGATGGGTGATCTACCCATCAGAGCCAAGTGAGGATGCGTGTCGTAAATGCATTTGCTCTCACACAACATAGTCAAGACCTGAGTGCACTTGACCAACTCAAGTAAAAGTTAAAGTGAAAACAATATCCTCCGGAGGAGGATTCACCTGTCAGTGACAGTCAGTCAGTGATACTCAGTGACTCTGATGTAGCTCCTCACTCAGAACCCAGTTACGTATCTCAGACCAGCAGACCATTTTTGCTTTCTGGTTGCAACAGGTACGGGAGCTGGAGACAGAGAACACACAGCTTAGGATGCGCATTGTGGAGTTGGAGGCGCGGCAGGGACAGCAACCACCACCCTACAGCGAGACCAACTCAGCGACAACAGCAGCAGCAGCAGGAGGGGGAGGAACAACAGCAGGATTGTCACAGCCAACACTCCTAAAGGTGCTGCAAACTTAAGAGGGTTAAACACAGATTTGGGCAAACACTACACAGTCTGTCTGAATATTTGTGAAGTAAGAACAAAACCGAAAACTAAGCATTGAAACACCTGACTGCACAAGGATTAGTTATTCCAGTGCCTTTTTTTGGACACTGTCGCCAAGTGCAAAGAGTAGAGTTTAATCATTCTGCTTTCTTTTTTCTGTGTTTTAATGGAAACAAAACCTTCTTTCTTTCAAAATATGTAGAACAGTGGCTTAAATTTGTACCGGAAATTGGGGAAATCTGACGATGGCTAGAGCGTACTGTCTGAAACGTTGCATACCCTCTAGTTCTTTTCAGAAACACGCATGCTAACAAAATAAATATTCTTGCGAAGTGCTGTTGCAAACCATTTTTTTACTTAAAGCTTAGCTGCAGTGAGTTTGTTTTGACAATTTTTGCAACTTTGTACTTTTCTTCAGTGTATGGATACTGTTTTCCATTCCCATTTGGTAATGCATTGAAAAAGGCACTTTTTCTAAAAACTGATAATGATCCATGCTTTCCAGGACACCTGAGGGTGCTCTTGCTGTGATGTCATTCAGGGAAGATAAAGTTCAGTGCATAGCTTTCTGTTCAAATTGTGAAGCCAGTATTTAGGTACTAAAACATTTCTGAGAGGGATTGATGCTTGCTTATTAGTATGCGCATAAACAATTAATCTGAAAAGAGAAAATTTAGTCCAGCAAAATTTATAAAAATACAGGACTTTTTGTGCACAGACCAATGTAACATAGAGGCTTTCCCCCTGGGATGACGTCACACTTTTGCTCATTTATATGGAAATACTCATTAGCATTAAAACAAAAAGACAGTAAAATACCCTTTGAAATAGTGAAACAAAGGATAGAAATAAGCTAAACTGACACAAAGGTGCATTTTGAAGGTTGGTATCAAAACAAATTGATCGCAACTACCCTTTAGACTGACTAATGCACGGAACTCGGTTACAGTTCCAAACAAGGTATTCGTTCAATTAACTATTTCACAGTGATGTGTGCAAAAAATTTCATAACGCTTTAAGTTTAAGCCAAGGGCTAGGAAATCTGTTCAATAAGGAAAACGCACAATTTTGTCGATTTGTTATTTCAAACCTCTTAGAGAGACACTTTTTTCAGGAAATACTACATGATACTTGTTAAAAGTTTTTGTACACCGTAGTTTTCCTGACATCATAATCTTATATCATCTCATCAGCTTTTTATGCCAAACTCTTTCCAGTGATAAGAAAATTACCAGATTCACATTGGTGGGACATGAACTGTGCAATCTCTTACATGTGCTAAAACTCACCCGTGCTTGATTTGTTCAACTAGGTAACCCCAATCTGTGATTGTTGGGGTAACTGTTACAGTGTCGCATTGCAACAAAAAAGTGCTAATGTGCAAAATGTAGAGTTTTTGGTTCTTCACGGAACTGCGTATAATGACATGCTCCAGTAAACAACCAGCCTCCCCCTATGTGCCTCAATAGTTTGCATGCTGCCTCAGTATCCAAGCATTCTTTGCTCCACGCCTGAATGACCCCAGCCACCTGATATAACCAGCTATGCCTGCATCACTCCAGTAGTTTGCTGAAGACAAAACAGAGCACACTGTCCAGACCTTCTCCCACCATGGGTTCTTCTCAGGACCAACATCTTGAAGAATCTGCTTCCATGGTACATCCACAAATATGGTGCTTTCACTCTAGTATCAGATCACACCCTGGACTAATTTTTTTTTCTCTCTATTTTTGGGATCAAACAGGATCTCATGGCTTCACCCAGCCAGCCACCGCCCCTGTATCAGAACACACCCCCTCCGGCTGGAGCCATTCCACCTCTTGCCTCTCCTCCCACAGCTGCTGCAGCCACGGTGGGAGCACAGGCTGTAACCCCCACCAGCAGGACATCCGACGCCGCGACAACCAACGGAGTGGCCTCCGGTGAAATAGTCCAGAGCCCTGGTAATGATTCCAACCATCCACTAAACTCGGAATCTTGACTGACTTTACCTCTGAGGTCGGGCAACTTCTTCAGAGTTTCTGAAATATGGGCAATTTGTAGTACAGTGTGCGGCCAAATGTTTATCCTAAAGAGGCCACTTTCAACTTCACAGTCGGCATCTGAATGATACTGCGATTGTTGCCCATTCGTTGTCTGTGTACACTGTTGGACGAGCACAAGTGCACTTGGAGCCTTTTAAGTACACAAAAAGCTAGTATATGCAGTACCTGGCGTTGAATTGAACACGAATGCCAGATTACGACGTCAAATCAAATACTCCTGCCTGTGAATATGCAAAGTTGAACACATTTCAACGCATGCGAGTTTCACTGCAAATGTTTTGTTGCGTCAAAGTCGCTTCACTCTCTCAGCAGTCTGAAATATGAAAAAGCCTGAAATTGTTACGTACCCACAAAAAATCCAACCTTATTTTTTGTGGATGCCCAAAAGGGGTAAAATTGACCCAGATCTTTTTTCCCATAATACACCGTTAATTAGGCCTCACCATGGCAAGCTCTTGGTGACACTCTTGATTATATATCACTTCTTTTATAAAATTTGCTGTGCGCATTACAGATCCTGCACTCTGGGTAACCAGACCGGTTTAGCCCTCAAATGCGTGTACATGTACACCTAGAGTGTCATACCCTTCTCCGTGCATTCGGATATTAAAATAAACCTTTGCCCTGTCAGGTGGATGATGATATTAACATTGGTCATTCTCATACCCCGAGACAGCAAGGCTTTGCATGAATTTCTAAACCCCCTGACAATCTTACTTCTTGCTATTTGTATAATTTCATTTTTAACTTAACATTTCCGTTTCTCTAACATTGAATCGTTGACTGTGTTTTGTTGTATTTACCCCAATTTTGCTGACGTTAATAGCCACATTGTTTGAGTGGTCATTGTGGGTGCACTCATCACTTTGGGAAGGATAACCAGTCTGCAGAAATTGTCATTCTTGAAGGGGGGGGGCAGAATGACTGGGTTGCTACAAGCAGATTCTTAGCTTCCATGCACATTGTATTAAGTTTTTGTGTATAACATTCATTAAAAAAGGCATTTGCAAAAAAAATTGCAAGTTTAACTTGGTAGAATGTCTAGTATCCTGACTTTATTTTACATGTGTATGCTCATTTTAATATGAGTTCCTTACCCTGTTGTTGCTGCATCGCAATCTTTTCGCTGGCTACTCTCCTGCTCCGGAATGGTCTGGTGGCATTTGTCTTTTTTACTCGTTGTAAACAGAGTGTTTGTAATGGTATCTTCAATTTTTGAACAGTCAGTATACAAGACCTTATCAGATAAAAGTTGCCAAACAAGTGCAAAGCATTTTCAACAGAAATCACTGAGATGTTTTGTTAAAAAAAAAACATCACTTTCCAAGTTCCTTTCTTGACTAGCACTGCACCTGTAGATTTTGTTCGTTGTACTCTTGCATTGTTTTTGTACTAACCCAAGGTATACCGCGGGAGCACCCTCCATCCCTTGGTTCCAGGGGCAGACCACGCTCTTTCACAGTGCCTGCATGTACTGCTACTACCCGTTAAGTATAGGCCTTTTCTAGTTCTGTTGTTTTGTTTGTTTGTAGTTTGTCTTTCATCTATTAACCTGTCTGCCTGTTGCTCCTGCTAACCTTAACTTCCATTCCTTTTAGGGGAAGAATCTTCCTCTGTCAAGGTGCATTGCTCTACAGTAATGTGAAACATGCACTCGATCTGCTCGAAAGAATGTTTGGACCTTGAAATCCTGTGCACATGTGAAGTAGTGTTGGTGGAGCTCAGTGTACTTAAGTCACTGAAATGTAAAACAGGATTTTAGTCAGCTTTTGATTGGTGAAGATGACATCTTTTAAACAGGTGCTGTTCATGGACAGAAATGGGAGGAGGGATGGATTAATCTTTTGACTGTTGCCGAAATTTTCAGGGAATTTTGCTTGCTGAAAATGTACGTTAGCTTTGCTTTGGGATCACCCCTGTTTTGAAGCTTCAAGGTTTTTTTAACCTCCCCTTAATTACCAGTACTTGTCAGTTTGGGGTGTTCACAAGTACTGTACAACTAGAAGTCGCAGATTCACCACTATCATCAAGTTGTGTCGAGTACATGTAGGCTCTCACCGGGGGTGGGTTGATTTCAGAGTTGTTTTTGCAATTTTTGGATCGGTTTGGTTCGGTTTGAAATTCACATGGTGCATTTTTACTGCCGAGTCAGAGTGCCCTGTATGACTAAGATGCATGATGCTTTTCCCATGACTGTATTAACCCTAACCACCTGGGCCCTTTTCAGGGGATACACCCTCTATCCTTCAAAATCCTCCAACTGCCACCGTGTAAAATTGGGTACAGCTTCAATCCTCCAAAATGCTCCTATATTTTTCAAATATGTTCTGTGGTATCCTCAAGCAGTGTGGAGGATTTCACATGCAAAGTGGGCATGAATTTATGCATGGTTGAACATAAACAACACAAGGTCTAACCCACAACCTTGTGACAGTGCATCCTTCGCAATCAGCAATGCAGTTTTGCCATGTAGCCTCAATCCTCCAAAATCCCCCAAAACTGCCTGGAGGATTTTGAAGGATTTTGGATTGTTAGGGTTAATTTCTACACTCAAATCGGAATTGTAAAATAAGCATTCCTACATTGCAATAGTTTTGAGTTCTCACAACTATTTTTTTTCAAAAGAATTCATACAGTTTGGAGACAATCGGGCATAGGTTTGGGTCAGATTCAAATTTTATCTATCATGTTTTCACTCAATTTTGCCTGTTCATGCTGACCTAATGTACAACACATTCATCACATATATTACATGTATTAATATTATTTATTATATTATACTGTCTCTGCTTTAAACATGAAAGGTTATAGGTCGCTGACCATCTTCAAGTTCAGTCACTTGATCGCTTGCAATACCTGTAGTGTCGATGTCGAACTATAAACGACATGTATAATGATCCTAAACCGGTAGATGTAGGACTTTTTTCTGTCATACTTCCAATGCGTGATTGACCATTGCATGATCGGCTACAAATGGGTCTTATGATGGAAATATTCAAAATTGGGATTATTAAAGTTGCTTCACACCCTCAGTAATTGACTCTCTGCATGTGTTAGACAGGGCACTTTGCGAGCACTGCATGCTTGACTAGTTTATCGTGAATAGGTAAATTACCATCACAACACTATGCATTCCTTTCATGTACCATCACAACTCATCGTAGGTCCAGCACGATCACGACATCACTGGAAAAAGTCTGTAGAATTAACCTCATATGTTTTATTTGCTCCTCAGTTGGAGTGTTGCTAAAAGAGCAACCCCCATTTGTATTGCTGGACACTGAGAATCTGAATCATCCTCTTTTTTCACCCACAGCTGCACCAATGGGAACTTCTGTAACAAGTAGACCTAGACCACATGGCCTTGCATCGCCTAGCAGCCAAAGTAAGAACACTTTAGAATAAATTAAACCTGTTACGCGTGGACTTTCTGCAGTCATTTTTATGGGGGATATTTCAATTCAAATTTGTAAC
>NW_019091396.1:1503312-1618914 GCF_001949145.1 Acanthaster planci
AGTTTGGAGACCCCGGCCACGCATATAAACCATACATCTCCGATCCCGGAGTCCCCAGCAGGAAGTGGTTAAGTTGTTAACTTTTTGTGTTGGTAATCCTTTTGGTTGGGTTTCCATGGCGTTTGTACTAACGTTTCCTTGCTTGGACGTTGTAATTATGCAATTATTGGGAGGTATGATTTCCCTCCTGTGTTACTGTCTTCAGGAATTTGTTTGAATTGTTTCATGAATCACAGCTGTTGTGTTCTCAAGCAAGGCACTTTACTCAAGTCTAGGATATGACACTTGCCCATGAGGGCAGAAAAAGAGTTTTGAAAATGGTTGATCATTGCCTGGGAATGTCTGTTGAAGCTTTGAAATGGGGCCATGTATGAGTCATCTAGAGTCAAATGAGAGCTCTTCAATCGGGGGTAACAATATTCTAAGCACTTAAATTGTATGCTACGTATCGCACCAGTACTGAAATGTCACAGTATAAGATGTCAGGAGATATTTCTTAATGAAATAGTGTGTGACTGTAATATGTCCTATCAGTTCTCCAATATTTGTTGGTAGTAGCATTTTCCAAAAAGCATTCTCAGAAGTAACACCAACAGCATTACGTAGCCCTTACACACACAGAATCATGTTTCTCCAATTTCTCCAACTTTCCCTAGCTTAAGTCCGGTGTTAAGACATTTTGACGCATGTATTGTCTGCACTGTTACTTTGTTCTTATGAAAAGGCCTTGTTTCATTTTTTGTTCATATCCATTGTAAAATCAGATATCTGTACCATGTAACAGTTACTTTTGTACTCTAGCACATTAATAATGTTGTATTTTTGTTAAATGTTAAAGAACAGTACTGTGTTCTCCTGGAAATATCAACATTTTTTACAATATTTTTCAAGTATGAGGCACACTTCAACATAAAGGTAACCGAATCCCCAAATATTTAGTTTTCATAAAAGTATCATAAACAAGTTTTCATAAAAGTAAGTGAATTTCCAAATGTTTAGTTTTCAAATAATCAGCTCAACAATAAATATATTCAGAAGATGAAGAGATTTTTTTTTTACATTTTTATGTGTGTTGTCAGTTGTACTGCAAGAAATGGGTAATATGATGGTCTTTCAGGTTGGTTGGATTTTGTTGCTGATGTTGTGATAGTCAAGCTGAATTTCCTTTACATGGTGGTCTTCCGTTTTGGAGAGTTGGTCTGTTGAATGGTTCTCTGGTGGGCCTTCTGTTTATTTTCTCAACATTTCTGTCTAGCCGTCCATTTGTTCGTACTTGGAAGTGTTTTTTTTGGGGGGGGTTGTTTTGTGGTCTGTGTCATGTTCTCAAATCTTGCGCAGCTTTGGCATGTCTTACATTTACTGCAGATATAATCTTGTCTGCTGTCTGGTAAAACTGGAGTAATAAATCCATCTGTTCCATTGTGAGTTCTGTGCTCACACCAATTCGGGGAAACTACAAGCATGGAAGGTCTACAGTTTTTAAAGCACATTTTTGGAGATGGAAAATGTTTTAGAATTATTTTCTGATTTTTAAGCAAATATTTCTTTCATCCCTAAGACATCCACAAGAAAAAAAAAAGCGGCCAAACCAGCATTCTGGACAGAATCCGAAACCAGAAAATGGAAACAACAATTTGGTGTGGCAAAAGATCAGCAAAGAATGCAAAGAGATTCTTCCTGAAATGTTCCAGCATGTTCCATTTATTTAATTTCTTTTCACCGATGTCTTCAAAATGGCTGATCTCCACCAAGAACAAATTGTTTTCATCAAGGCATTATAATGCCCTGTTACTTTAACGCCATGAATTTCACAGTATTACAATACCTTAATATGGCCTTATAATGCCCTAAATTTACGGCATGATAATGCCTTTATACGGCATTTAGAATTCATTTGTAGAAACCTAAGGAAGTATACCGCCCTTATATGGTATTGTAACAGCCTTGGTTTAAGCCGTAATAGAGCATTATAAATGCCGTAATTTCATGGCGTTATAACATTGTATTACAACATATACTGGGCATACATCCATCTTGTTTCAATTCTGCTTGTAGGCCTGCATTTTTTTACATATGTGTGCTTGTCTCTGCACTCACATTCAAGGGATGAACACAGTAAATATTTGCATTACGACATTACAACGCCCTGAAATTATGGTATTAATAATGCTCTGTTACAGTGTCACAATGCTGTAAATATAATTGTTCTCCGTGGAGTTTAGCCACTTGATCTTCACCAACAGCATTTTAAACCAGTGGAACTAGCTTGGCAGACCATATTTTGTGTTTGCTGCCCTCCATTTTTCAAAGTATTATGATCTTCCCAAACTTGTGAGGAATCCAAATTCCTGTTTGCTGCCCTCTTTTGTTCAAACCTGGTGATAACCGGTTAATTTTTGTACAAGTTTCAAAGTTCATTAATTAAAGAAAAAGTGAGAACAAAATTGTTTGACGAAACAAATCAATGTAGTTACCAAAGCTTAGTCCTCTTCTTTTATGAAGGGGCTTAAACTGAGGTTAGGCATTGTTGCAGCATTAGTTTTTGTAACAAATATAGCAGAAATGTGAGCAAGTGAATTGGGCCTGACTCTCTTCAGGTGTACTTCAAATTGAAGGCTTTCGCCCGATGTCTCAAAGATTTATTGTCTTCCATCAACAATTGAAAAAAATGAGTTTGAACTTTTTTTTTCAGATTTTATTTGAAAGTTGTAGCAATGTCCAAATATGATGTAATTTATTGACTTGATGAAGTCAGCATCAGTAAATTCATGCGCCAGGAGTTGGGGAAAAAATTTCCTGCCAGCTTTGCAACTTTCTCACATCAGGGTCAAAGTTGATTTAAATCAGCAGGGCCGGGCCATCTGGGAGGGAGAAAAAAAAAGCACTCAAAAACGAAGGGGAAAAAAATCCTTAAAAATTAATTGGAGTCGGCTCCAGGGCATACTGTTACTGGACAGGGAGAGAAAAAAAAAGAAATAAAGAACAGGAAAAAATGCAGACAGTGTTTTTTTTTGTTCTGACAGAAGGCGGGCAGCTGGCCCAGGGAGAGAAAAAAACAGCCACAGAAACTCAAGCTGAGTGATTTTAATGCTGGAGCGGCTCATGTTTCAGGGGACCCTGCAACATGTGGTGTATGTCTGCTGAGACGGACTCCCCTCCTTCCCCGAGCTCACACTGGTGGTGAGGATTAAAGGAAGGCTAAACCTGCTTGGCTGGCTTGGGAGCCAATATTTGCAGCTCCTTGATTGAATTTTGACAAGTGGGGGTGATGTTTCGAAAAGCATGTGGGATGACCTTATTCATCACTGCCAAACCCCCACCTCACCCCACACCTGTTGTCCTTTTTTGAAACCAGTAGAAGGTTCTTGGGAAGAAATTAAGAACTTCCAAGATGTCCACGGATGGGGAAAATATAGAACATCAAAAAATGTATGCATGAACAGGAAACAAATGAGTTGTTCATAGGAAACGACTTCTCCGGGCAAACGACTTATTTATCCATCTACATTAGTCTCAGACTGTTGGAGATTTCATTGGTGAATTTTCATAGGTCCAAACCATTGATTTTTCTTCGTTCGGTGTAATGGAATGTCAGATTTAAGATCAGTTTGTGTATCAGAATTAAGGCTGACCTTGTCAATGTTGTTTACGCTCGAAGTGTTCTCGGCCAAGCTGATCTTGCATGTTGTACAAAAAAAAGTGGTTTACCACTCTTCCTTCAGTTTTCTCTTCCTATCCTTGCCTTGTCTAGACAGACCAGCCTTGCTCCTGGGGATTTGGAAATGACCTTACACTGCCACAACACACTCAGCATTTTTTTTTTAATGGAGTGAACTCCTGCACCCTTCTGGAATGTTCAAGCTGAGAGAGGCACAATTTCTGGATCACATGCAGTGGCATAACCGGACGGGAAAGGGTGTGCCTTGCTGAATACACAACTGACAGTGTCTGGAAACAAGTTCTGTTCATCTTTTTTTGAACATTTTCATTGGGATGGGAGAAATGGAGGTATGTGGGTATTGGCCAAGGTTGAATGTAGATGGGAGTCACATCCGAGTCCAAGTTCCTTCATATCTGGCAAGAAAGCATTAGCTTACAAGGGGGGGAGGCTCCATTCCCCTCTGGTTGTCAAAACTCTCTTTGTCCTTCTGGTGGTAATGATCAATTAGATGGCCATATTTCTTCCCACCTCCTGCTGGCTGGGTTTCAAGTTCAACAGGGCGGCATGCCGACATGCCCCGGCTGACTTTGTGTCCTTCGTGTTATGTCTTATGTGGTAACTAACTTGATTTTCTCCCCAGAGACTTTGGATAAAATATGTTTACCACATTCTCCGCAAGAAAATCTTGGAGTCGGGCTATTACAATATAAATGGAATGTCTCTACAATCCACCCCTTCCCCTCAGAAATTCACTTTTAAGCATTAATCTCAACAAATGTTAGCCTATGCCGTTTTCCAATACTTGACTTCGGCTCCGTCTCAGGCTTCAACTGTTTTTTACTACCTGACTTTGAAGTTGTAAGCACAATAGTTAGCCTGATAGTGCCACAAAACATCAAATAAAAGACAGGAGAACCAAACATTACAGTACTTCGATTTAGTTAAATGCTTCTGGCCCACAATCAGGCATTGGTTTTGGAGGTGAAGCCTGAGACAGGGATGAAGTTGAGTATTGGAAAACGGTCCTAGTCTGGTTTTTTTTTTAATATATATCAGTGCTATCATGAAAAAATATCAGTGCTACCATGAGTATATTTTCTCTTGAGCCCCATTTTTGAAGAAACTTTTAACACTCTGGAATGCCGTTGAAATAAACAATTGTCGTTTGGGCTGTGATACTCAAATGTTAGTTGAGTTAAATGGATGATTGAGAAAAATGCCTGAAATTCATCATTTCAATAGTTGTTGAAATAACCTTTCGATGCTTGTGATTGCTACCGGACGTTTCTAAGCAGAAGAAATGTGTTTGTCTCCAGCACTCTTCAAACCACCTAATTCAGGTCCAGGTCCCGATACTTTTTGGGTTGCTTTATACATTTAGTGTCTCTTTTTATCAATTTTATCCATTCTTTTGTTCCATTGTTACTCTTCAACATCAAAAGTTCAGAAGTCGGTAACTCTTCCTGGATGCTTGATCGTTTGTTAACTCTCATCCTGAGCAAAAAGAGCGCATGTACCGCCAATCCTACATGCGGTGCCACGTTCTCAATGCAGTTGTTCAACAGACTCGAATTCCGGAATGGTGGGACAGTAATGACCAAATGTTTTCCTCCACCGTTGTTGTTTTAAGAGGTCTGAACCTCAAGTGCATTGCCATTTGAAGGAGGCCACATGTACCTGTTTTGTCTGCTCTGTTGTGGGATTCAGAGATTCTTCGAAATCGTCTCGAATTCTTGTGCGGATTGGCAGATCTGTCAGCACTGCCACCCATGGTTTGTTCATCAGTGCATCCAATACCAAACATATGACTAAATAAGCTATCAAGAAATTCTTAGAATTTCATGTTTTCTGTAGGGGGTAAGCAACTCAATAGTGCCTCCAGTGGTGGTCTTACTTGTTTGTGAGAAAAAAAGAACAATGGTAATTCTTCCACTTAATCTTCTGTGCTTGTACAAAATCTATTGCACCATCATCCAATTCCAACATCCGTCCATTCTTTTTCTTTGTATATTCTGTGTACTGTCATCATGATAATTCAAACACCCTGGAGAGTAAATTTATCACCTCGCCTCAATGCAGCCAAGAAATTGTGAGCAGAGGCATTGAAAAAAAATGTCAGTTTTTGGTGATGGAGACAATTGTGAAAGGAAAATCCAGGCGGATAAAAGAAGAATCAGTCTGCGGCATTGGGGATTTAGTACAGTTCAGACTAGAATCACTAACACTTGTAGCAGGGGACCAAGAGTACTCTGCACCTGTCAGTGGGGTTTTTTTTTGTCAGTGGAATTTGCTTTTTAATGCTTCTTTAAAGCCTTCATAGAGAGTCATGTCTTAACTCTCATGATTAATTAAGCAAATCAAATGGGCCACCTGTACACATCAGTTTCCCCAAAATCATAATCCAGAGACTGTTGGCAAAACTCCTCAATCCCCTAGAAGATAGGAAGAATAACTCGGTTGAAAAACACAGGTGTTTGTTGTCACCAGAGTGACAGTAGTGCTGGCCTGCCAGAATTGTCCTCGTCAGGTCACCTGGACATTCTGTTTGTCATGATGTCCTCTTGATGAGGCCACCATCCCATCCCCCCCTCCCCCACACAAATTCCGAGGTTATACCCATTGGCCTGAAAATATCAGTCATCATCAGCTGCTTGATGGTGCACCACTTGCACCAGGGAGTTATTGAAATGTGGACTTAAATGACCCGGTCATTAGTAGCCCTTTGTTTTTCTGCAACCACCATTACAGCTCCTGGCTGTGTTGAAACAGGTGTCTTGTTTGTGTGCTAATGCAGTTTGAATTGAGGAGGACCAGTCTTCATACACCCGAAAAAGTGTTGATCCTGAATTTGTCTGTCAAACCCATGCAAGGCTGATCTCAGATGGGGGGAAGGGGGGTCTGTGGTCCCACCATTCAAGATGTTTGTGTTTACCAACTCCTTGCCAGGAGCACTTTGTGACTGGTTTTACCCTCCACCAACAAGTTAATAGCCTGTGCACTTTGCTAGTATTGGTACATTTACTGTGGGCGTCACTGTAACTGATTCAGACACCACCCACCTAAGGTGGTAATTGGTTGTGGGAATTGCTGAATACATGCTTGGGGTCAGAATGTTTTGCCTGTTTGTCTCTCCTAGGTTAGACGTTGCAACGGTATTTATAAGATAATGGGTTTGAATCCAGCCCAAGTCCGTTTTTGGTTCGTCTCATTATTTCTTTCTGGATGAAGAAAAGTCACAATTGTGATTAATTTCTGGTAATGACACCATGATGACACCAAGGATTCCTCAAAAGTGTCCTAGGCACTGTAGCTCGCAAACCTGAAGAATTCTGTGGACAGGAAACAATAACTGAATGAGAAGCAGTTACAACTACAGCTTTGGAGGTGGGAGGAAAACCCCTTTTACCTTGAAAAGAAAATTGGATTTGTTTATTGAAAAACTTTATTAAGGAAATACTGCAGAGGAGGTTGGCCCACGTTTCAGAGACCAGAAAATGGAACAGGAAATGAAAACTAGTTATTGACGGATGAATTGTTCAGGTTTGTCTGCCGCTAAGGTCTTTAGCACACGTGTATTATCCTGTGGGGCCTTTTAGTAGAGATATTGTTTATTTAGACAATGGGACTTTTCTCCCAACCTTTTACAATATTTCCCTCACTGTTAATGTCTGCCGTTAGAATGTGCCAGTTCACATTCATTCTTCGATCTTCTCGTTATTCTTCCTCTTCTGGATCTCGCAAACAATCTCCTCTGACTGATATTTTGTTTGTCTTTTTGGCTACACAGCATTGTACATGTACCTGCTCCTTCGTCTCCATCCAGAGGTGTATTCTGTGGAGAGTTACACATGGAAACATTTTCTAATAGAAATTGAAAGTGCAGGAGTTTTAAGAACAACTCTATCACATTTTTTTGGAAGAGAGGGATAGGATTGTTTAGAGATGAAAAATATTCACCCTCCCCCCCAAAATCCCCCCCCCCATCAGGATGTGGATACACCACTGCTCCCTCTGGCAGGTTTTCATTTAAATTGCTTGGAATACTCCACAGACAATGATTGTGATTGATTCTCACCTTGATGTAGAAGACAGAGACAGGTTGTTTAAAGTAGGAAACACAAACTCAGATGCTATAATGCTGAAAGTATATTACACTCTTCTGTCATCATGTGAGTTCCCAAGGGGGTGATTTCTCCATAATAATTGCCAGCATCTGGAACGATTTAACACTATAACAGGTTTGTTGTATGAGTTTTTTTTTCTTTGACATGCCATCAGTTCTGACCTTGCTTTTAAGACCCTTTAAATCCAGTTTTATCTCAGAAATAGCAAATTCATGTTAATTTCATTTCCATCTTCCCAACCAGGGAAGAAAGTGGGACATGTAGGTTAAATATACAGGGGTGGACTGAACAATGGTGATCTTATCTTGGTGCCAGAACCGAGCTTCTCCAGTTTTGCAGATTTTGCAAAATATGTAACCTGCACTGTCTGGATTAAATAAAAGTAATATGATACTCTTGTAGGATGAAGCATCTATAGGACTTCCCAACCTGTCCACCCTTCCTGGAAAACAAAAAAGGTTGAGGACCTGTTTGAAAAAAACAACCTCGTCTCAATTATCCCCGGTGGTTGAACTAGGAAGTGCCAGTACCTTCATAAAAATTGGTAGACTGTTGCCCAGATGCCAGCAGTCTGAAAAGCTCATCAAGATTGCTGATAAGACTGTTTGTTAGTGATCACCCAAAAGGTCTCGGTGCCCCCAGGCAGAAGGATTTTTATCTTGTTGCAGATCAAAACTATAGGTCAGTAGACACCAATGAGAATTGTACTGGTGATAGTTCCGTAACCAATTATTCAGTAATTTTTCTCTTATATTTTCATAATCCTGATTTTGCACTACTTCTGATTTCAACCTCCCCAGTGTTGTATTTTTAATCCATTTTGCAATTCCAAGTTTACATCTTTTCAGTGTCCTAAATTTCCCTTTAAATCTCCATTCTGCCTTCTGCTACTGTCTGCCTCCCTCCCTCCCTATTTCTAGCTTCTTGTAAAGACTTACTGAGAGATTAATAGTCGGGATTGGAGAAGAAAATGATCAGGTCTGTGAAAGCTATTTTTTTCCTGTCGAAAGCGTGTGAAGGTAGATACACAAGTGACACTACAGCACCTTACAAAATCTAAATGGCATTAGCGCTTCATGAAATTGTAATTTTTGGCAAATTGTTCTGGTAAAATCAAATTAAGCTTATTTGAAACCTCTGAAGAAAAAAATTGTTGATGTGACAATATCAAAGCCTACTGCTTTAACTTGTGGCATCAGTTTTTTCTATGGCCTGACCAAATTTCACAGAAGCATGAGTTTTAGCCTCCACCTGTTGTGGCAGCCAACTCCCCACACATCTGCCTCAAGGAGCTGAGGGCAGCATTCGACTCTGACCCTATTAATCTTGAGGCCACCACAAATGCCAAACAGCTTTTAAAGTTTAATTCCCATGCCTCTCTGTGACCCAACAGCAGATCGTAAGCACAGCTGCTTTGGGGATTTCATACAGAACCCAGGCTGTAGACAGAGTTTTTTCTGAAAGCTTGCAAGAGAAAGACAGAAAGAAAGACACGCTTTGTTCAATCTGGAACCAAGCTTGTAAAATGTGACTGTGCTTAAGTTTGGAACAAATTTAATAACAGAGGTTTTTCAACATTATCAGGGGGTTTCCTTGTTCTGGCTGAATTTCAAACTCTGGCATTGGTACAGCAGACTTCTTGTTGGGAAAATCTTATACTTTGCCCTGTCCCCCGTAGCAGTTTTTCCACCACAACACACTCCTAAGGCTACTCGATCACTGTTAACCTTTGAAAATACCTACATGTACATGTGGGGGAAGAAGTGCTCGGAGTAATACCATCCTTTGTAATTGTGATGGGAGTTGTATTTTTTAAGTGCTCTCAGAATAATCCTCACGTTCAAAATTCAACATAATTTGTCTTTTGGGGTTGATCAGGCAAATTATCATATGGCATATTATTTTCATCACTGATTTATTTATCCGCCCCCTCTCCCCAAGTTCTCTTCAGCTTTTTTTTATCTGTATCCATCAAAGACCTACAAGTATATGGGTCATTCCACAAAGTTCGGACACAGTTTGTGACAGCATCCCTTGTTACATCATGAAAATAAACATCTTTTCTCCCTGCATGTGGATTCTAAATTGACATTGTTCTAAATCTTGCTAGGTTCTTGTAGTGGTGTGCTTCATCTTTGCCGAATAATAATGACTTAATCTGTTGAAATGTGAAAATATTGGGCAATAAAAGTTGCTGATGAAGGGACGCCATAACAGGATGTGCCTGAACTTCATGGAATGACCCATATGCATATAACAATTTCAACAAAAAGGAGACTTGAATTTCTTAATCGGTCATTTTAAAAATCTTTTTGTAGTTTGTATGTTTTCCAGCTGGTATTCATAGGACTGTTGACCTTTGACACTGGCCCACAGTGGTTTAGGTCAGAAGTGCAGGCACATTTGGGTCTGGAACAAGACTTTCCCACAACTAGCCCAGACTGATCGTACTTCCGCCCCCATGTGTCTAACCATTGGACGCCAATTGTAAATGATAACAGGCTAAATCGCACTGCAGTGGAATTAATTTTCCGGGTTGTTTTGTGAAAGGAAATCAATCTAGGATGGTAGAGTGGCAGGAGGGAATCATCCCATGATTTTATAGACTTTTATAGACTCTGCGGTTATGGTTAAGAGAAACTTAAATGGACTGGGCTTGTTTTCTTGCCAGTGAACTCCTAAACCAGACAGAAAAACTGATGTCTGCAGGGAACAATCGGTAGTCATTAAACACAAAGGACGTCTCAAAACATAGAACAACATATGAGGAACCGAATCATATATGTCAGTGTCTGTTCTGAAATGGTGAGGTCATTGAGGTTGCAAATGGAACATCCTTGGGTCTTGAGTCAGCATTTTCATCTGTGCTTTCTCTGTGATTGAATTTGTTTCACTGAAATAATTGACGGTCAATTATAATGAGTAGATTTCTCAATTTAAGTTTTGCTCAGGAAATCTTTCTGGTTGATTATTTTATAATTTGAACTTCTGAAATTACAACAGAGCAAACACTGCAAAGTTTCTGGTACATAACAGTCAAAAAAATTATGATAAAACAAAAACTGATACTGAGCAATGCTGGTTTTGTATTACTTACTTCCAATGGCCACCTATTATGAAGGCGAGCCAGTTCCTATATGCACCTGCTGTGAAGTCCTGGTGCGTTCTGGACTACAAAATGCCTGGAATACTGCTCTCATCCGAAACCAAAACTGTGAGGTTTAAAGGCAAATAAATGTGAACAGTGTTGTTTAAATTGTTTGCTAGGTAGTGCTTTGGGAGTTTGTTTGTTTTTTGGGGGCTGAATGTTTCATCTTTTCATTGCAAAGCCAGTTTGCCAATTCCTCCAACAACAAACACAAGCAGGACATTTAATACCTGATTCTCTAACAGAAAATTTCACTGTTTGTTGTAAGGATCAAATTTTACAGTTATAAAAGCCAGGGTGTTGTACAAATTAATGATTCTTTTTTTTTCCAATTAAACACAGGCACAACTTCTTGTAGTCATTGGGCCATATTATGCATGGCACTTTTGATTACTTGGTGGGAGAAGACATGTGTATTTTGAACTGCTGTGCTTACACCCATACAAGCTACGGTAATCTGTATGACAGTGTGTACTAACACACGATAGTTAGGCAGATCACGGATGATCACCATGCATGCAGAGTTAGGCAACATTATGTACTACCACAAGCTTTGATGAAAAGTTAGGCAGATTGAGCCATCCTTATTCATCTACATGTACCCACTGATGATTTTACCACATGGACTAAATGATTGAAAGCCCTGAACCCATGGCTACTTCTAGCTCAGGAAACATAAAGACCTTGTTCTCTACAATTTTTGGGGACGGCCTTTTCTGATAGCTGACCTTTTCACGGAGGCCAGACATTGTTCTGTTTCTTGAAATTACCTATTTCCCTCCAACACCAAAGAAATGCTCTCTGATGATAACAATTGCATTGTTGAGAGTCACCTGGATTTTCATTTATCCCCAACGTGAGATGTCAAAGAGGAAGTGAGTGGAAGAGAGTCGGCCCTGACCGATGGCTGATGGTGAGGCTTTGTCGTGTCTGAGTCGATCACCTGATTTTAGGGATAGAATTGAGCTGGTCTGAACTGGCAGTATCTCATCGTACTAACTTTCCTGCCTAGAGTTGTATGCATGAACAGTGCTGGTGTGAAGTTGCAGACCTCTAAGATAAATTGTTTTCTGCTTCAAAATTTTTTTGGTTTTTGTTTTTTAATTTTTTTTTTAGGATTGGTCATTTTAGTATTGTGTTGGTCATTTTAGTAATAAGTTGAAGGATTGGTGCTCTTTGACTTCCAATTTGTTGGGTCCTGTTCTCCCTCTAGCACTTTTTAGGACACCCCATGTTGACCCTGTCTACCAAATTTGTGATGTTAGGCTGGAACTTTGATGGGATGTGTCATCAGGTTGCCTGCAGGCAGAATATTTCCATCATCCTGTCAACATTCTTTGGCATGTGTCCACAGTGGGGTTAATATATGGCTATGATCATGGCCAGTAATGGGAAAGAGTAACGACTTTGAGTCATAATTCAATTTGAATTAGTAGCCAAAGAATCATAATTGGACAGTTGTTCTTGAGTTCAGGTTTTAGACTAGGTTTAACGCTAAAGAAAGCGGAAGTGAGATTTGATGGAATCTTCTTTGTTTCCTTTCAGTTTCTCTTTTATTGGAAAGAACATTTGAACTTTGGTTTACCTTTCCAGGGTCCCGGTCGTTGAGGATCCTTATCAAGGAAACCCAGCACTTTGAAAAGTTGGCACATCCCTGACAATGCCACTGAACCCTAGCCAATCATGGCCAGGAACTGGTCAAAGCCTTGGCTTGTAAAGGCTAGCCTCTAACCTGGCAGCCTGCCACAGCTTTGTCCTTCAACTCTGGGTGAACACACGTTTTTTTTCCCTCTAAACTCAGAGAAAGTCAATCCCCCAACCACCACCGCCAGCTCCAGTGATATAGTGAGGATTTCTATTGGTGGGGGTGGGGAGGGAGTGGGGGGCATTGCCTCATTATTAAAGGCCAAGAGAGTTGAAGACAAAGCCTTTAGGGACTAAAGACTTGAGGCAGTTAGGAACCAAACTTACAATACTGTACTACAGGAAAGGATATTAGTAACTTTTGGCCCAGTAGTGTGTATGAAAGAAGAGAATTTTTCAAAGGAAGGGGACAGTTCTGGGTGCAAACCAACAGGCTACAGCCGGAAGTGGTTACATTTGTTAGCCAGTGGCTTAGATAATTTTCAGCTGTAGCTTCAGCTGTGTATTACTCTTCCTCTCCCCCTCTTCAACCTTGAACCCTCCAGGCTTCAACCGTCCTCTTTTTTAGCAACATCCCTTCAGGCCATCACGTTCCCCACCAGGGTTACCCCCTCCCCCCAACCAAAAGAGGTCACAGGTCCCTAGGTTTCCATGGTAACCTCATCTCTCAAGGAAGAACAATAACTAAAGAGCCAATCAGAAGGCTGGGTCATTGGGATATGACCCCGTCCACTCTGTGATGTGATTTATGGTGACATTTGAAATCGTTGGGAATTTCAGCTTATTTTTTATGGTCCCCTGTGGAACAAACCTGACCTCCTGGGTGTTTCTGCTTGTCATGTCAGCAAAATTAACATTTGTGTAAACTTTACTGCATGTACATGTACCTTCTATAGCTTTTACTATTGATTTTGAACATACAGATACACGTACACCATACGTACACGTACATTACACCACCATCACCTCCAAAGAAAAAGATCACATTTTATTGGAAATCGGGAAATCTTGACCATCTTTTTTCTGTCATCATTGATATCGGACTCTATAATAATAATAATAATACAGCATTTATAAGGCGCCTGTATCTGGTGACCATTCAAAGGTGCCGGTCTGATGAAAGAGCCTCGGTCTCAAGATCTTGTTTATGGAGCGGATTTCTTGTATTAATCCCACATATAACTGCAACTGAAATTTCTTCATCCAGAGACCGTGTGAGAGGGCTGGGAAAGAAAGCTCAGATCTTGTTAAGGATGGTGCTAACTCACAGTTACTAATGAACTGAGGAAACTTTTCATTGAAATGTTTTATATATATCACAATTTGTAGTGTTTGCCAGTTGTAATTCACTATACTTCGGATCAAATGTAATCAGTACTTAAAATCATAATCTTGTTGACAATATGTTGGCTTTTGGGAAGATAATGTTTGTGTCGTTAATTATTGCATTTTGGAACAACAACAGGTATTCTTTGGATGAGTGTAGAATGGAAAAATTCATCCCTTTTGAGTTTAAAAAACATTTTAAAATCCAGTCTCTGCATGTACATGTACATGTACATGTAGTTCCATATGACCGTGATCCCTGCAGTGCTGTGTGACAGGAACAGTGGGGGTGGTACCTTCTGTAATCTATT
The DNA here is from genome assembly GCF_001949145.1 of Acanthaster planci. Next base: position 1,517,527 of record NW_019091396.1, read on the forward strand.
CACACCCACTCATGCATTTGCATCTTTGACATGAGTGGCGTGCATAATTTAACATTTCAGTCAGCAACTTTTTAGTCCTGCCTTCGCTTGGCCTACCAAAGTGCTGAGGGAATAAGAACAGTTTCGTGTTTCATCTGTCAATTCATTGCTTGGATGAAATCGGGTGATCTGGATATTCTTGTAGAGAAAAGTAAGAAATTCTGGCATATTATGGCACCCAAAACAAGTACCTTTAGTGAAGGATTTCTTTGTTGTTAAAGCGAAGCTCTAAGTATGGTGTTAAACAGAGCAGTAATGTTGAGTTGTCATCATTCATCAGCTGTAAAAGCAAACTTTTTGGGGGGTTTAAAGGTGTGTTTATTTTACACTCATGAGCTTCCAGTAAAAATTAATGGTTAACCAAAATGTGTGGGGGATCATTCGATGGAGGCCTCTTGTTATGATTAGAGTCCCTTGTGATTTGTGAGAAACTCACTTGCAAAACTTTTTTGAGACTTAAAGAAGGGAGAACAGTTTCATTAAACGGAGATGAGGCACAAAGAGTCAAGTGGAGAAAGATGTATGTGCTGCAATAGAGCACAGTAATTCTTGGCTTGTAGTTTAGTGGAACTAAAGAGGGCGTGCTTTTTTGGTACTCACCACATAGGCACGGCATAAGGCGTGCAAGTATATGCGCGTTTGATGCCGAGCACGCTGAGTACGCATAAGTAACTCCGGCATGTATGGTCTTTGCGTACCTACAACACATGCAAAAACCTGATTCTAACCACCTGTTTTTCTTTTGCCGATTGGCTTGGGGGGGGATTCTTCAATGTTCATGGATATCATAAACCCTAACAGTCCTCATTCCCTCATCTGAGGACTGAGGATTATAAGCTATCTGAAAATATCCTCACCCTTCACACTCACTTTCCTCTTTATAGTCTGTCTTTCCCTAAACTCAATGTGTAAACCTTGATATATTATACACGTACTTGTTGTTACCGCTTGATTCATTATCTTTTGAAAGAGAAGTTCCATCTGAAACTTCAAAAGAAGAAACAAAAATTGGCTGGATTTTTGGGGTGACTCTTTGAGCCCTGTTGTGGATTTACAATTAACTTAAGTGCTTTGTTTAGCAAAAAAGTGTCACCATCAAAGCCCTATTGCGCCCTCAACGGTGGAGCCATCCTAGCCCAAACCACAGCAGATCAGAGCTTACAGGTTGTTTGTCTCACTATTTGGCAGAAACCACAGGTCTCCAGAGGGACGGTATTCGGGTGTTACCGTGGTAATGGTCTGCCCATTTTGTGGTTAGTAGGGTACCCTGGGAGTTGATGTCTTCTCTGTCTCTCTTGTTGGCTTTAACACCAGCTGAGATTTCAAGCAGGAGGTCAGGAAGACAGAAAAGTCAACCTGACTACCTGCCATAAACAAACAAGAAGAAAACTCTGCTGACTTTGCTCTGGGCTCTGGAGCCGATTGGATTTGCAGACACAGCTGGCAGGTTGATGGTGCAAGTAACTCACAGCCCACCAGACTTTGATTAGTCCTTGGGTTTTTGGCCAGATTTATACTGCAGGTGGAGGCAAACAAAGTGGGTCATGAACTGCCCCACTGCTTACTGAAATTTTCCCTCCTTGCATAAATTGTCATTTTGAACTGTCACGTTCTGCTCGAGGTAGATAAGATTGTACCCAGGAATAGCAACAGTTAATGAGATTGAACTTTCCAATCATCAGCTCAGTGTTAAAAGGTTGATACGGCAGTTTCTTATTTTTGATAATACTGCTAGGGCCTTATTCTGAGCAAAAAGCTTTTTTTTTTTCATTGAAGTGGACCATGTTCCAGACTATTCTATTTTCAAAACTGTTTTTTGGGTGGCCAGAATTTTTCAATAAAGATCCTTTAATGCAATTTTTCAATGGTGCCCTTAGGCAGTGACAGGACACAGTAGAACATGCTTTTAACTTTTTGTTTTTACAGGGTTTTGTTTAAACTTTTTAAGATATCTGTTTCAGTGTTTCATTTGTTTGGGTAGATCAAAGGTCCTGGACCATTAGATATATTTGCTTATTTTTCAAAATAGAGACAAAGCTACTTGATTTTTCAACATGTCATTGGTACCATGCAAAGGCCATTTTGGAGTTGGACTGATTTCAGCTATAAACATTGGTGCTTTGAAGAAGACTTGAATATTGGGAGGAACAGAATTCCTTAAATACGTGATTGTTGGCAGTGGTGAAGACATATTCCGCTGTAAAGAAATTTTTTTAAAGTGTAGAATGGTCACATTTAATTTGTTAGCATCCTGCGCTTCAGATTTAATTCGGAATAAATGCCAACCCAAAAAAAATTTTAAAATGAGCAAAATGTTACACAGACCTGTGATAATTAACTGCTCTGCTGCTTGTTACTGGGACTTCAGTAACTTTGAACATTCTATATTTCTGTTGGAACAAATACTAAAAATGCCGACCAGTCAGGATTACTGCATTGTGGTTGAATCTAGTGGGCAAGCTTGTGGTACTTACACCACTAACTTTCTGGAAGTCACCTTTCCCTAACCCAGTTGAAGGTCTCTGAGTTGAAGAGGGAGACAGAGATCTTGCTTATTTCAGCAATTTTATCCTGTAAGGGACGATCTAGAATTATTTAAAAAAAAAAAAGTTGGCCCTGTCAGCAGTGAATTCTCCTCAGGGGCCACCTCAGCATATTGTCACTGTCTCTGGCTTGGAACAAGGCAAGACAGTTTCTGTAGACTAGTGTAGCGGTCTGTCTTGTGTAGGTTCTTAAAGTGCACCTCAGAGTAGACCGATAATTGATTATTAACCCACACAGGTGTTTTAGTCATGTCACTGCAATAGTGTCCCCCTTCTACCTTTTAAATACATACCTGTGTCTACAGGTGTAATTAAAGAATTGATGAGAATTGGATAATTCAGCACTGTTTCATTTAAATGCACTAAAAGGCAGTAGATCTATTTTCAGACACCATAGGTTTTATCCTCTCCTTGAGCATTCTTATACTAGTAATGGACATTAATGCAGAAGTACTGTACACCTGTTAGTAATGTTAAAATGAGACAGTGGATATTGATCGAAGGAAACTTACTGAGCACCAACAGGGCTTTTTGGCAGAGCTCCATACCACCCATCCCCCCAGCCATCCTTCTAAAATTTACACAATCTATGTGTAAGCTTTGTGTCATTGGATATTTTGGTGCCCCCTTGCACCCCAGGATCCCCCTCCCAGACATTTGCCAACCCCCCCCCCCACATTCTAATTTCATACCTGCCTCTACAGGTGCCCAAAAGCAGGCTACACTCCGATTAGTACACCGTAGCCCCATATGTACCTCACATGCAAATCTTGTTATGCCGAATGCTTCACTTTAAGGTTGATTTGCCATCCCTTGCGAGCAGTTAAGGTTTAAATTTAGCACTGGGTTACATCACCACAGCAGCCCTGTAGATATTGCATGTGTGGCTTTTTTGTATGCCTGTTTCAGAAATCAGGGGAGAAAAGTTCATCTAGGTGCAGATCCTGAAATGATTTCCAATGCCAGTCCCAACTGATATTTCTAAAGTTTTGCACTTTGGGGGAGTTTAACTGCTGATGTGATCCTTGAAATTTGGCACTCTGCCCCATGTGGCCTTACAGCCTTCCTATTGCATTGCCGTGGTGTTGGCCAAAGGTAATTAATGATGTCATTGTACTTTCAATGAGGGTTTAGTTTTCCTGGCTAATACCGATAGGTCATCAGTCTGTCGCTTTTTGTGTAACTAATTTAAAAGACAAGCTGATGTGCATTAGATCAGCTCTTGCATGGACAACAAAAAAGAACCTTGAAAGAAAAGGAAATCTTCACTTGATAGTGGTGGCTTCATTACTATTTCGTCATTAGTACCAAGTGAAAGTCCCGGTCTTGCAGTATAGATGAGTTTTATTATTTTCCTGTAGTTTGGATTAAATTCAACCTGTCAGAAGTGCTTTAAATTGATTCTGTTCAGAAAAGTGGACTACAGGGAAGAGGTGGATGAGGTGGAGGGAGGAAATTTACAAATATAAGCTACTGTGGTTTTATTTTCAGTTTTAGGGGAGGGGTGGAAGCCTCAGTCTGGTAAATGAAGAAATTTGAAGACAATTTCATGAAGTGAAGTCAAAAGAATATGTAGTCAGCAGATAAATACTCAGGCTGCATCCAAATCTGTTGTCCAGTAGAGCTAGGTCTAGGTACACGGGGATGCGCAGACAATAGACCTAACTGTAGCTCTGGAAGCCCACTTCAGACACCGTCATACCCAACAAGCTGTGTTTCATTTAATCTCATAAAGATAGCAGGCCAGAGGAGGTAATGACTTTGTTTGTGTGAGGGGGAGGACTCAGCTAAACTCTTGTCTCATCTCATTAACGTTCTGCTCTACATAAAGATACATGCCATTTTGTCTCAGGCCAGGAGCCAGAAATGTTGTACATGTATTAGCATTAACCGTGTCAGAAATAGGGGCTTATTGTGGGTATCAATATTGCTTCATGCATTTTGACTAAGAGCATACACAAATGGTTGATATGGAACAAGCCAAGCCATTTTGTCTGTGGCAAGGAGCCAGAAAAGGTTGGAAACAGTGATTAAACCCCCAGTTCAAAACATCAGGAAAAATACAAATTTCCCAGGATGTTCCATCAAGAAACATATTAAATAAAAGCTTATCTCATCATCTTTCATTTTTCCTTCAATTTTTAGTGGCTTAACTGATGACTTATGAAGATATTTCTCTCCATAGATGATCATCCTCAAAACAGTCATGAGGCCCAATGCAATTTTGAAAACTTTATGCCTACACTCCATCGCAAAATAGAAGGAGTTGGAGGGCCCCATTTGGTCCGATACTTTCAGAAATACAAGCTGGCAGTCCTGCCAGTAGATTCCCTCCTCCTTTACAAACCACCCAGTCCATGTGCCACAAAATGGTCTCATAGCAGAGAATTTGACAGAAGTACATGTATATTGTGATTTGGTCCACACAGGCAATTTAGGGCCTGCGTACTGGCCTGAAAGCAGAATCACCATGTCAGAAAAGAAGTCTTGTTGGGGCTGTGATGTTACTTTCTTGCATTTTGACAGTTTCCTGTGCTGTATACTGAAATGGTTTATGGGACAAGCAGTGATCTCTCTACTTGAGGGTTTAGAAGATTTCACTAATAAACTTAATTATAACATAATTATTAGAGATGGCAGCCATGCATGAGCCATCCAACAGCAAGGATTCTTCAGTGACTGGAAAGGTTCAAAAGTATTTAAAAAAACCTTGAGTGGGTACAGTATAAGTTTTTGGCCCTTTTATTTGAAAGGGTAGAACATGGTTTTAGAATTTGTTAGCATTATTAAAGGATCTTGAATACAGCATTTTATTTTAAAGATTTCAGTTGTTAGCAACAAATTGTTATAGCAGTGACACTTTAGATGTATTGTACATGTATTTTCCTTACTTTTCAGCATCATGTTAAATTCTTTTTATCTTAATTTTGACTTTTTCTCTGTGACAAAATCTTGAGGCTTTGTAGCAGAAAGGCATTGACTTTAGAGAGGTGCATGTAAATGACAAGTGTAGAATACACTGACGTAGATGTTAAAAAAAAATCTGCCTCGGACAATCGGTAATAATTGCGTAAGTTTGCAGTTTTTGCCTTTGGGGATATCATTGTGTATTTCATGGCGGTTGCCACATCAAAAATCACAATCTTTATTGTCAGCAGAAATTCTAGATATGTTTGGAGCTGGTATTGTCATAAGTAGGGGTTAAAAAATTGCCCTATAGTATTTCAAGATTTGGGAACCCTTAGGCCTACTCTAAGAACTCCACCATACCCTCCTTTCCGCCAGCCACACAGGCAGACATGGTAGGGTGGGTGTTAGGGCCATCCCCCCTCCCCCTGCGCAATTTGGGGGGATTTAAATATAAAAAGGGAAGAGTGACTTTGTGACAGTTTTTCCTTTCCTCTCCCGAGTGTTTAAAAATTTAGCTTCAGAAAGACCGTAACCATGAAATGAAGAAATTGTTAATTTTGTTTGGCTTTAATCTCCTCCCCAGTGCACCCCATTTGCTCTCCCTGTTGGGTAGGCATTCACTGAGTTCAGGGGACAAGTTCTTTTGTTAGGGAAATTTGAACTGAGTTTCAGTCCCCACAAAATAGGTCAAATGTCTGAGTGTATGTCCCCACAACTACGGTACGGGAGGTGGTGTACCTTGTTTGTGTTAGACATTTTATCATCTCTTCCTTCTGCCCAAAAGTAAAGGTTGATGACGTGTATAGGCCTACTAGGTTTCATTGCTACAATTTTGTTCTATCAGCAGTGTGAAATGATGTCAGAGTTAGTATTTTGGTAGGAGGATCAGGATTTGATTGAAGATTCGATAGAAGATGGATTTAACTTCATTGCCATGGGTTGATATGAATTTACACTTACTCTAGTCTTTTTGCTAATTTAGGAACTGATTATTTCACTCTGAAGTTCAGGAAGGGATCAGCAAAGAGTAATGTGCTTGGATGACCAGTTGTATGGGTCAAGATACCAGACCATGACCTAAACTTTGAGAGGGTGGTGGTTACATTGACTTGGTTTTGTCATTTAAAGTAACTCGGGGGTGTGAGAATTCAGCTTTTTAGCTGATTTCAGCTTTTTTGTTACAATTTTTGAATGTCAGCTTTTTTTGTACATGCGCTCTCTTCTAAACTTTGGGAACTTTATAAACTTCAGCTCTGCAGTGTGCTGAATTTGGTTATTTTCGGGAGGACAGAAGCTGTTGTTTTGTTTTTGAAAGTGGCCTGCTTACCTTAATCATTCCCAGCTGAAGTTCATTCCCACACATGAAGTTTCTTCAGCCCTTCATAAAACATGGAGTTTATTTTTAAGGATTGCCATGTTACACTTAAATCATTCAATCAGTCTTAATCACACAGAGTTTTCTTAAGTTTTTGAGGTAATTAAAAAAAGAAGAAACTTGAACTGGATCTGTAAAGTAGCCAACCAAAGAACCATAGTCTGTCCCAAGGTCAAGGGTGAATCTGTCCTAGCTTGATGTCTCACCAATTCTTCACTCTCTGACCTTTGGGTGACCTTTTTAGAAAGGCATTTTTGCAACTCTGATGACTTTGAATTGCAGCACAGTTGGGTTTGACCCGACGTGTTAGCATGTGTTGCTCAGTGCCAGTAAATTAGTACAGTCTGGGTCGTACTTCATCCATCTATTCATTCATTCAATTATTAAAAAGTCATGTAAGAAACATGAAATTGTTGTCCCAGTCAATAAAAACACAGATCAAAATCCACAGCAAGAAGTCACAGTTAGACCACTAAATTAAAATATAAAAAGAAAAATGCAATCAAAGATAGACAACGACACAGTCCGAATAAAACCATATTTACCTATACACTGAAATATATAACACTAAAGCAATACCCCTAGACACAGAATACCATCCCCTTTAAAAACCTAGAAGTAGCCCTACCTTGAAAAATTGCTATTGTAATTTCTAATGGCCGTAGGTATGAAGGAATTCCTCAGCCTCTCCGTGTTCATCCTACATTGTCTGATCCTAACAGACCTGTTAAAAACAACACTGGGATGAAGCAGTGATTGTTGTCAGACACAATAGTCAGGAAGAGATTTGTTAGGATCTTTCCTGGTTTCAGGATTTTTTCATTAGATTTGTCCTGATTTCAGGCTTAAAGTTGATATTGAGAACAAGAAATGGGTATTGTAAGGGGTGTTGGTACATGTAGGCAAACACATTTATTTGCTGTGGAGCCCTCAACCCCCCCCCCCGATTACTTTGTGCATATTTGAATTTTTCCCAATCTCCTCCGTGATACTTGTGGTTTTGTGTCTTTGTAATATATGCTAAAGACATTTAATCCAATTAAACCTGTGTTAGTGTTGAGTTGGTGGGTGTGGGACTGGGTCTGTGGGTGCCCTCATTGGGCTTACTGGTATGTTGCCAATGTTTCTTCTATCACAGTTGGAAAAGTCTTCCATTGTAAATATTTCAAAAACCCATTGTAAATATTTCAAAAACCAGTAGGTGATCCACTGATAATATTCAGATAACTCAATATTATGCAGACTCCATAAAGACTAATGAAAGCCATGTTTGATTCAATATTTCGTTCTTTATTCAGAACATCTTCAGGGATTTTTCAGGAATTTTTCCTGAAGATGTTCTGAATAAAGAACGAAATATTGAATCAAACATGGCTTTCATTAGTCTTTATGGAGTCTGCATAATATTGAGTAAATATTTCTGTGCTAGTTTATGGGCTGTTTTTGCGCAGCTCTTTTCTCCTGTTTCATAAACCTCTTTTTTTTTCTTTGTGAAAGTGCACTTACTTGATACTTAAGAAGCAAGCAAACTTTATTCGGTCAATCTGGATTTTTAAGATGTCATTTCATTCCCACATTTATTGGCTGACTTCAAACAATTACAATGAACAACCAACTTTCCGGTAACGAAACCCAAGAATTCCTTGTAAAGTTTTCATGGCATTGTGGATCATGATTCTGAAGAGACGTGCAGAGAGAGGACAGTAAAGAAAATGCTTAAAGGTGGAAGAAATTCAGATTTTAAAAAAATGAAATCCATTCAGTCAGGTAGGAACTGCATTAAATCTCAGTCGGCTTGTTTGGCTGGTTAGGATTCGAACCTAGAACACATAGTGTAAGGCCATTAGAGGTCTGTGTTGAGCTTGACTTGCTATTTTTTTCTATGCCCCTCTCAAATGGAATTCCTGAAGTGTATTTTTTCATGAAGTGGATGTTATCCTGCATAAATATTTGTTAAGCAAGAGAATTTCCTAGAACCGTAGCTGCTTAGTTCTTTTTGCCAGAAACTTTCCTGAATCCTCCAAACTACTGTTGTCTGTATCAAGCAACTGTCACAATGTTTGTAATTCCAAGCCAAGTCCAATATGTGCAGTATAAATAATGGCTGCACTTCGTCTTCCTCAATCAAAATCCCTAAAAATCCCAAAAATCCACTGAATGGATTTTGAAGGATTGCTGTCTTTTGGAGTCAAGTATCTGGGATTCTGTGCTTTGTTAGCAGCTTTTACTTTTCAAGCACCAATTTAACACTAAGATTTATCATTGTGTAACTAGTTTCTTGTTTTATGTGTGCAAGGGCAGAAGGGGGGCCCAACAGGGGCCTTGCACCCCCTCCCAGTTTTTTAATAATGAAAGACAGTGTTTAGTGGGTCTATATCGTTTCTTTATCTTTCAAAAGCTTGTAAAAAGCTCTAAAATGTCCCTTCACAACACAGTAAGGCTAGAAGAGGTGATCAAATGTTTGGCTCCCCCCCACCCCCCACCGAAAGAAAGTTTGACCCCCGAAATATTTACTCTGGATATGGCCTTGTAAGTGTGTATTTAAATTACTATCCAATCCTCGATTAATTTTAGTACATCACTAGCACATCTTCACTGATAGCCATAGATAGCCAAGAATACCCTCTGCACAGGCCTCTTATTCAGATGTGTTCCCTGCTAGTTGGGCTGTCATTTTCCTCTCAAGGTCAGGTGTAAGGTTGAACAGCTGAAACCAGAGCAATGAAAAGAACAAGATCAAAATGGCCGATTCAGCAAGTGGGAGAAAAAAAAAAGTTGACAAGCTCTCAAGAGAACGGGCTATGGCCACAAATTCTGCTCACTTAGCAATCTAAGCAGAAGAAAAGGCGTGTTTTATCAATCAAATTGATTACTTTCCTTTCCTTGCAAGTTAAGTGGCAGCCCATAATGTCCCATGTGAATGCCTTCAAGTTCAAGTCTGATGAGGAATATGTCGTTATGAGAGGTAGAAGGAAATTGAATTATTGAGCTCTAGGAGGATTTGATGCAGTGGAATACTGACTTACATATGTATATGTTTAGTAGTTGCTTTGACCATGTTGAGAGGGATTACAAGTTGATGTCCATACGAGAAACATCCAATGGACTTTCTTGTCCTTGGACTTGATTTGAATCCAGATATGATTGTAACTGATTTGAGGAACTGAGTTAGAATAAAGATCATGTTCCCTCTCCAATTTTAGATGATTCTTCACAAAATGATATCAAAGTAAAGTTTTCCCAGTGCAGTCACTTTCGAATTGCCTTATATGATATGGCCCACCCGTGAAAAAACTGGCAACTTGTGTAGAGTTTCGTAAAAGGTCAAATTAAATGTTCAGTAATGATCAGACTTGTTGTGTTCCATTGAAATTTTTCCAGTTCTAATTAAAGATGCACAGATAGCTGAAACTCAACATCTTCTGACACAAGAATTCTTACATGAATCAAAGGAATTGAATGTCAGGAGAGTGTCTGAAACTCAGAATTTCAGACATAGTCATACATACTAAAGATAATTGTAGGTATTTTATTATCCACAGTTCCAAACCCTACATTTTCCCATTACGAATCTGTTTATGCTGACCCTAGACAGTGGTTTCAGTGTCAGACATGCCCTTCTATATGCTAAAGTGTTGAATCCAACACTTACAAGAGTACGGTCAGATTAACACTTATAAGATTACTGTCGGTGATCACTCTTCTAAAGTTTTGAATCCAACATTTCAAATGTAAAATCCAACATTGCAGAGTTTAAATTCAACATTAAAGTAAACTGTTTATTCAATATTGTATATAATGAAAATATCAAGGGAAAATACTTAATAAACACTCAAAATGTTGAATTAATTCTGTAATTGTTTATATGTGATATTTAAAATGCTGGGTTTATCCATTTAAAAGATTGGATTCGACATTTTCAATGAGTGGTCACTGACTGCACCCATGTAAATGTTTGATGCACAACTTTGGTTTCTCCTGTGTACATGTACATTTCTGTACATGTACAAAAATGTACATGTATAAACAGTTCACTTCAACACACAGTGTGAAACTGCGTATTTTGCAGAGAATAGACTTGTGATGTCCAGACCTGTGCAGATTTGAGTTAAAATTCCTCAACCTGGTCCATAGAAGTCCAAGCAGAATGCGGGATCCAGGTGGATCCAGATAAAAGAGGAAAGTGGCCAGTGTTCCACAAACTTTAACTTCTACAAACTCTGTGGCTGACTTCCTGCAGGGTTCCATACAAGTCATCCTAAAAATCAGGGAAAACCTGGAAAATTACTTTTTCCCTTTTCAGTCACAGAAAGGAAGGGAATTTGAGAAAAATGCTTCACATCAGGGAAAGGTTGGGGATATAGATTGGTCTAAACGAGAAAGAGGCCAGTCTTTTATTTTTTTTTTTTTTGGGGGGGGGTTCTCATGTTCAAACAGGGTAGCCAGGGGATGATGGACTGTGGTGGCTTTTCAATGTCAAAATTCCTCTATCTCTTCCGTGGCCAGGAAAGAACTACCCTGGGATTTTGAAAACTTGAGGAAGACTAAGGGACTTCTATGTTCATGAAATGATAACCTAGTTCTAACTTTCATAAAATGACTCAATATTCTGATATGCTTTATTTTTGGTGATGGTTTATTTAAAAAGAAAAGTTCTTAAAATGATTTAAACTAAGAACATTGAGAACAAAACCTACACATATAAAATATCTGAAAATTGTTTCAAACAATAGAATAGAACAAAAATTATATTTCAAAGTAACACAGAATCAAAGCAAGCACATTCCAAACTCGTATCTGTTTTGGGAATTAGAAGGAGGTAATTCTTTGAATTCAAGAAATTAAAAAAGAATTAAAACACCTAGTTAATTAGAAGAGACATACAAATATTATTTCTTCCTAATTGCAGAAATCAATCAACACAAAAGTTGTTGCCACCCAATTTGTACTTTTGTTTTCAATTGGTCTGTGACTAGTATGAGCAGCAAACCTAAACGGTGAAATAAATTTCACAAAACCAGTGCAAAACAGTACTCGTTTTCCTTTTTCCCTCACAATTTTTTTGGGGGGGGGTCATTCCTTGCCATTGAAATGGGCATTCTACTGCCACAGTGTATTCTCACAGTGCCGAGAGGTTACATGGAAGTGCTTCATAAAATTTCATCCTAAGAAAAATTTCAGGGGGGTCCTGTTAGCCACTTCCGTTTTTCATTGACTGCCAATAAGTATGACACATGATGACATGAGACCACACTTGATATGGAAATGACTTTAGGGTATCAAAATTAGAAAATCAACTAAAGAGACAAGTTTCTAGAAATGACTTACAAGAAAAAAAAAGTTCAAAAATGTCTGAAAGCAGTTTGTGTTTGTTTTAAATTTTAAATATCTTATCCTCTAATATCTGGGGAACCATATGTGCTACTTTTAGTAATGCCTTAATGACACATAGGAGGAAACAATCTGAGTCACTAATCTATATCTAAACACACTAAACACAGTATGGGACTCCATATTAGTGTTGAATTGCATCAGCTGTAATAGAAAGACAAGATAGCCTAGATGGCCAAATCTGAACTGCTGACTTGACAAGGGCAACAAGAGCAAGTGCTCTGCTCTTCGACTCCAGTTGGTAGAGTCTCTCGATTGAAAGAGTGCAACATACTGCACCCAGCTAGCTCCACTGCCCCGGTCTTCACTGTGCAAGCCTTGTGCCCGGAGAAAATCGGGCAACTCTGATTGGTCCAAAGAGTGACCCCCCATGTCAGCTATCCCATAATTGCGGGATAAAACCCAGCGGTGCTTCCCTGTGTCTGAGAGCCCCAGCCTGGGAAGTGAACTGAGGCCGCTCAGTTATTGTTTTAAGTGAACACTCCACAAAGATTGTACAGCCATGTATAGCTTTGTGGAACTTACCTCCCGCTACAGGCGGTTACTTCTGGTTTTTGTTGTCCTCTTCATGGTAGCCAATGCTCAGAGAGGTAAGTCAGTTCTTTTTCCGTCTATGAAAAATTCAGAGCTGAAGAACAGATTTTTTAATAAAAATGCTTGGCAGAATTTGGTGAAAAATCAATCTCATGCATGATGATGTAAAAAAAAGTTGAAGTGAGCTTACTTGTGTGTCAAACACCCATCCACCCCATAATCCTTTACTTTCTGTGTTAATAATGCTTTAAAACCGTTTGATAATTGCATGCTTAAAGAACCTGGTCTTTCGAGGGATGTTGGAAAATTATATCTGCATGTTTTCCTTTCCCCTGGCCTCAGCAACAACCCCTATTCCCCCAAAAGCCTTGGCAAGTTAAACATAACTATTCGTGTTGTGAAGTAACTTTGATACCATAAATTCCAAGTGTGATTGGGTATACTCTAGCTTAGGCAGTAGACTTTATATACAAGTGGTTTGTCAAAATAGACAGTAGGATTGTGCAGTTGGAAAAATGGAGGTCAATTGCTACTTTACCCTGATCATCAGCCTGTTGTCTTTTTAAGCACAAACTTTCAGGGAATTTTAAGAAAAGTCTTCAGCAAATAATGTGTCAACACTCTCAAAGATGTCGGCCATTTTGTTTTGAGAAGAGAAATTGAAGTTTGTACTTAATGACATCTGTATTGCAATGGTAAAGAATGTATCCTATTTCTGCCAAGTTTGCATGTGACTGTAAAGGATTTATTGTCACTTTGTTTACATAATGAGTGTAGTGTGGAAATCAGGCGATCTTTTAAGAGCAAAGCCTTAAACTTTACTTTCCATCAGATCATGATATAAATGTAGCAAGTTAAAAGTCATACATTTACCTCCTTACAAATCTAACATGAGACAACCTGTTCTAAGCTCCTTAATCAGGAAATGGGTTATTTAAGTGAGAGTGTATTGAGGCTGACATGATTCTAGCAGAAATGTGATGACAAAACAGAGCTACCAAGGCAGACATTGATTTTATTGATCACTAAGGGCATGATCACAGTGGTAAAACAATGCTTGAATTGTATGTGCTGAAGTGAAGACTAACTGTTGCTTGTGGCTGTGGCTACATGTATATTCATGAGGGGGAGGAGTTATGACATATTTCATTCACTGACGCCCACTCTTTTTATGTCTGGTAGTAGTAATCTGCTTGCTCAGCAGTTGCAGCAGGTCGATGTTTCTTTTCCAAACTAGAAATATGAAACTTGTGAAAATCTTGGGAAATCCTTGAGAATTTTTGTTCAGGCAAAGAATTTAAGCATGCAGTTCCAGTCTTTTCTAATACACTACTCGCTTGTTTGAGAAATATTGTGTAAACCTGAATAAGAATTTAGAATACTGCAAAATTCAGCTGCATCAGCTTTTTGGGGGGCCTCTGTACATTCTTGTGATAGGCTTTACTTTGACCCTTGACCTTGTAAGTATTTCAACCATCTGGGTAGTTTTGATGTTGATTGTTCTTTTGGACAAGTGTCTATGTGAGCTCTGCAGGGGATATTTCTGGCCCATTCAAAAACGTTCAAGCACCTATGAAAAACACTAATCCCTTACCTAAGTCACCTCATATTGGAATTTAGACTTGAAATATTTTCAACTCAGTAAGTCAAAGTGGAAGCATGATGGTTTACCACATAATAAACAGGGTAATATTGATCTTGCATTTGGAAATATCAGGTTTTTGAATTCCCACTGACAATGTGCTCAGTGCACAGGAAACGAATTAAACCTGTCACTTAAACTGGAATATGATTAATGCGGACAGATTGTGGGATCCCCAAACCCTGACCCCTGACCTCAGCCCAAGAACCAATCAGGAAACATTTTTTGCAACCCTGCTGACTTGGCATAAACCAATAAAATAAACTCAAGGAGGAGCTCAAGGTAAAGGTAATGGTGCTGTTTGTGGGGAGTTAGGGGGGACCTCTGCTGTGCAAGGTCAGCACACCAAGGAAAAGTCCCTGGACTTAGGATTTTCTTCTTTTCTACCAGGGTTGCTCCGTCAGCACCTTGCTAAATGAAGGAGCTTTTCTCAGCAGTTTTTCTCGGCAGTTTTTGGGGTTCAATAATTATGGGGCCTGTGATAGGATGTCTGTGTTAAGTTCAGTACAGAAGTCGGCTGACTTCTCTTGTGATGGGCTGAATGACTTTGTTTCTCTCAGTTAATTTGTAGCATTGTCTGCAGCTTTTAACAGCTCTTGTTCCATTCATTTTCTTTAGTTGACAAATGGATAGTTTTTATTAAGTTCTCTAGAAATTTGCAATCAGATGTTTCAGTCTCTTAACTTTCTTCAAACATTTCAAGCAAAAATATTTGAAATCAATGTTGATGTGAGATTTCAGAACCGAAGAGAGGAACATGTTAATATTAAATGCCAGGCTTGCCTCCTCTAGGGAGGATCCTTATGGCTCCCCTACCCCTCCCCCCAAAATGCTGCTTAAAAGAGCCTTTTTCTTATATTCTGGCTACAAGTGTCAAGATGATAATTTGGTTTGATGTTGCATTGCTGAAAATGGTGCAGTGGACATTTGCCACGTTATAAGTTGGTCAGTTTCTCAACTTTAAGACTGATAAATATCGTCAGTCATGCTTGGCGGCCTATTTACAAGACTTAACACTGGCAAATGTTCACTGTCTGGTGTTGATTTGTGTTCCACTGACCCCTTGCATGATTGTGCATGCTGAGCATACAAGTAAGCTTGTTGTCTTTGTTTTCTCTACGGACCAGAAAGTATTGCATGTTTTTAAAATCTTTAATTTTAGCCTTTTGTTCCATGTAAGAAAAGCAAGACTTTCCTTTTTTGTATCTGCCATGCATGAGATTGACTTGTATTGTTTCTTTGTTTTATGTCATCAGTTTTATTTGAGTCATTTGCCATTGACATTATGATTTTTGTCGATGTAATTTGTGCATGATTGCGTGTAAAATTGCTTGGTATTGTCCTATATGTTTAGTAAAGTAATGAATATGCAAAATCTGATAGGCATGTTTAAATTTTTTTTTAATTTAAATGAAAATTTAACTTTATAGTTTTCACTTTGCTAAAATGTGAAGCATGGGAAAAGGAAAGCAAGAAAAAAAAGCATGTGACCTGCATGTGTCTGTTATGTGATGTCTTTGCAAAGTGCATGAATTTCACATTTGAAAAGCACGACTTCTCAAAAATGTGTTTGCCATACAAAAATAAATATTTACAGTGTTTTGATTGTCTGGCAACAGCAACTCAAAATAATTATCATCATCAGCTTGTCCGAATTTGTTGCACAATTTGGGAATTTTATTATTACAGCTCCTAATTCCAAAGGAGATTAAAGATTTCTAATTTTTCCGAAATTCTTACTAAGCCCAACTCGGCCATTCTATCCTTTTGATAACAAACCACCAGTAACACAAGATTCACACAGTGAATTCATGAACTTTACTCTGATTGGGGGAAAAAATCATGTGATTCACAAGCAGGTCAGCCAATGAGCACTTTAAGTTCCTTTCTGCATCGTTATTAACCCCAAATTTACACGCTTGAAGTATTGAAGTTGGTGGGTAATCCATCTTTTTAAACAATAAAAGAATTTCAGACATTGTAATCATTGCTGTAAAGTTGTCGGCTTGTTACAAATTAGTTTAGTGCAAATTCAAACAAATTTTGTTATGGTCAACAAAAGTTTCCATTGAAAGTGTGAAATCTGATAAATTCTGTTTTGGTTAACAAAAACCTGCGCTGTTTGAGCATGTCTATTTCATAATAGGATTTGCTTAAATAAGTTGTAATTATTGGTGTCTGCACAACGAGGCCTCTTGCCATACAAAATTGGTATTAACTTCTGGATACACGTATCTTCAAATAAATTTGAAGTATCATGTTTGAACTCAAAATACCATTACGCCTGATAATAAAATGTGTTACAAACAAGATGGATTATCTCATACCAGAACTTCCTTTTCACTTTTATTTTTGTTGGTTTTAGTTGACTTTTAACAGCAGCTGTTGAATGAGTCTTTAAATTTAGAGGAATGTTTCTCCAAGACTCTGGCTTCCCATCATGTGACCTGTCTGTTCCTAGTCATGTGACTGCTCTCTCTTACTCTTCCTCAGCTGGTGGATCAAGGCTTTGGTACATGGTGATTTAAATCCACAATATTAATTGTTTTGTTTTACCTTCACTTCCTCCCAACCAAACTGATTCCTTCCAACCTGTCGCAT
Organism: Acanthaster planci; assembly: GCF_001949145.1. The sequence goes on from NW_019091396.1 coordinate 1,534,562, forward strand.
CTGCCCTCTTGTGGTCAGCTGTACCCATTTTGTAAATTTCTTTTCAATTTGGTTCAATTGAAGTTTACTTTTTAAATAATTCTTTCTACTCTTGATCCTAGTGTGAAAGATGACTGAAGGGGGGGGGTTGATAAAAGAAATCATTGGATTTTAAACTTAATTATTCAAGCTGTAAATTTCTATCACTGGAATGTACAACCTCATACCAAACATTTTTAAACACCATTACAATTCACATTTTGCATTGCACAATCTTGGTCACATCCTGAGAGGCATAGCAAAGGAAGTAAAATGTAGTGGGGTCACTGCAACATGCACGTTATCCTTCCCAATCCACCCTCCTTGCATCCCATGCCTCCCCCTTAGTTGTTTTATTGGATTTGTTGATTCCCGGACTCGTCTTTGTTCTGTGTTTTACCCCATTGTCGTCTGCAACAATCATGCCTCTTCCATATTGCCTTTTTTTCGGAGAGAAAACAAAGTGCAGTGTGAGTGCTTATGAATGTGTGAAAGTGAGATGTTTATTTATTGGAGGGGGGGTATCAATATGCCAAAAGCTGTATTTGGCAAGGTATTCTTCAATATTTGAAAATTTCACTTGAAATATAATGTTCCAAACTGCATCTGAAATGATTATTATTTGTTGGAGTTAGTCACTCACACTTGCTTAAGGTATTACCATGGGAAATATTACGTCTACAAAAGTGCCTTTAGTATACCCATCCGCAGTTGGATGAAGTGGTTTCAAAGAATTATAGAGAAATGATTTTCTGATTGATTTTTTATTGGTAAAGACCATTCCTTAAAATTACACAAGTGAGATATCACAAAAAATCAGGAATTACAACTCCAAGGCTTCTATCATTTGTGTAAACTCTTAGGTATAAAAAAGATACAGAGTGAATAAAAATTTTGAACAACATGCTAACTGTGTGTACTTGTATTTGTTTGCCTGAATTCCTCAAGAAGAGTATGAGGCAACATTTTGTTGTCATATGGCTGCCCAAAAATCTTCATTGTATACGATCCACAGGGGGCGTGCCCGTTTCCGAACTGGCATCCACTTTGTCATTCTCTCTTGGCTCTTCGTTTGTTGAGCCTTTGCTACCGTGCCCCCATCTGAACGAGATTTACATGCATGGGGAAGTATGGAAATACGACGATTGCACAACGTGCTCTTGTGACAATTCCACCACCAATTGCGTAATTGAAAGTTGCCAAGATCTGCCTTGCTCAGACCCGATCAAACTGGACGGCGAATGCTGCAGAATGTGCCCCTTTTGTAAGTGTTGACACTTGAACCCATCTGTAGTTGATTCAGTGTTGGCATTATATCAACATGATAATATAATTTGAAACAAGAATTCATTAGTATGCATTAACATTTCCAGAATGATTCTAAAATTCGACATTTTAATTAAAGTTTTCATATATCTGCAGTGGATGTTAAACAGTTATTTCACTGTCATGCATTGTGAAACCACTTTTTCCCCATGGGTAAATTTCTGACTGCCAATTAACTAACGATCAATTGCATTAATACAGATGCTGTTATAACCAGTTTAAATCCCGAACTCACCGGGGCAAGTGCCTCTGTCACTGAATCACAGAGCAGCCGCGTACAGCTCAACTTGGAGGTTGGCTTTGTGAATTCTAAGGACACCACCGCAATCCGTGGAGAGAAGCTTTGGAAGCTAAATGTATGGACGAGTCGAAGCCCCCGTGGTGAGGGGCCAAAGATCTCATTTGTTGAGCAGGCCTTTTCGAAGGAACAGCAGTCCACCTCACTGCTGAAGAAGAGTCCTTTCCGGTTCCGTTACATCAACTATGACATGGATTTGGCAAGCGAGATGTGTTCCTCTGCTAAATTTATCTGTGTGAGGTTTCTGAAGGGACCTGAAGCAAATCCCAGTTTCTTCTTCAGTGCAGAGCCAGATGACGAAGTGTTGACTGAATGTATTCCTTCCCCACCTTGCCAAGGTATGTGTGACACAAATTTTTTCAGCCACAGATTTTTACTCCAAACAGAGCACAGTTGCCAACTTTGAGAAAGAGCAGACAGTGCGAATGCGAGACCTTGAAAATAACGTATCAGTCTCGTGCTCAAGGCGCGAGAGTTTGAAGCCCTGTAACAAACCCATATCTGCCAATCAGAGGATTCAGGATTAATTAAGTTTTTATTTCCTGATTCAAACAAATTTCAGAAGAAACCTCTTCCCAGAAAATTTACTTATAACAACTTAAGATTCTCTGAAAAAAGTAAAAAAATTGTTGAGTTCCTGTTTTGTTAGTCAGACTGTACTTACCTTAACTTGACGTAAGAATTTAAGCAGAATATGCAAATAAAATTTTTATAAACACGGCATCCTTTTATATGTGGAAATTTCAGTGTTTAGCAAAGTCCAGCATCAAAGTTATTATGGTCTTTTCTTTTTTCCTATCAGGTGTTGTCGCCAGAGGTCTAACATGGAATTACAGAGCTGCGGATGTCATTGCTGGTCAAGCAAACCCTCTCTTCATAAATGCTATCGCTCACTTCACATCCACCAGTCGCAGCGTGTCTGGCACAGGCCTGTGGCGCCTGGGCATCTTTGGCAGCAGGAACGCAGATGGCACAGGGGAGCGATTCAACTATGTGAATCAGACGCTGAAGGCTCTTGACGCTGATATGCCCCTGATGCCTGGTGAAGAGCGTGACATTCAGTTCGCGGAGGCCATGGCACACTTTGATATCGCAGCTATTGGGTGCAATGGTTTCAATTATGCATGCATGGAATTAACAAAGGGGAATGATGCTACTCCAGATTTCACATTTTCAGTCTTGGATGACCTGGATGATGACAACATTTTAACATTATGTGAGATGGCAACTTGCAGAGCAGGTAACACAGTTTCAAAATTACTTGTCAGCTGTGTCAAATTAACCAAATTAACTGTTATTGTGTTTTGAAATATGTGCATATCGGCAACAAAGTAATAGTCCTGAAATCTTTTTTTTTTCTTTGTCTGCTTTAGTATCTAATATTATCGGAATCGACACAGAACTTCAGATGGGATCAGTAGTAGATGACCGGCCCATCAACCTCTTCAGCATCACAATGGAGGTCGATGGGGGCAATGTCGGGGCAGCTGGGAAAGACTTGTGGCGCGTCAGTGCCTTTGGCAGCAGCTCACCCCAGGGCCTTGGCCCAAAACTGAACTACCAGTCCCAGGTTCTGAGTGAGGAACAGCGAGACTTAACTCTGGAGCTGTTGCAGCCGATGGACCTGGGTCCAATTAATTTCAACTTTGACATGACCGGGCTGACCTGTAGTGAGGTGAGGTACATTTGCCTGTCGTTTGACAAACTGGAGGAGGCAACGACCGTTTTCAGCCTGCGTCCAGTCCCAGATGAAAGAGTTCTGACCCAGTGTGAACCTACGGAGTGTGATGGTGAGTGAAATGTTTTTTCTCTGGATAAACACAATTACAATTACAATTGATTACAATAAGAAGTTGGCATGGAACAATTCTTTCCACTAATTGTGCTTTGTAGTAACTGCAGATCAACAAATTTGTGAATGGTTTGTTGTATTTGTCTACAAAGACCAATCTCGCAAAGTTTAAATGAGTGAACTGGACTTTTTTCTGTTATCTCATAGCCGTGTTTGCTCGCCAGTTGTCATGGGACTACTTGTCTGAAAAAGTAACACTGGGCCTTAAGAGTCCCCTTACCATTAGCAGTGTGGTGGAGTTCACACCCACTGGCAAAGACGTCACGGGTGCCCAGCTCTGGAAGCTGTCCCTGTTTGGTAGTAAAAACAAGCAGGGAACCGGGCATCGATTCACACCTATTGAACAGCTGCTGACTGACGAACAAACTGCCACAGCGATGCGCTCCGGGTCTCCCCTCCAATTTGACAACTTAACCACAGAGTTCGACGTGGGCTGGCTAGGATGTGGAGAATTCCAATTCCTTTGTGTTGAGTTTTCACGCGGTGACAATCCCCAACCAGATTTCTACTTGCTGTTTGAGACTGGAAACAGTTCCCTGGTTGTCTGCAAACGAAGCACCTGTGAATCAGGTTAGTGTTGCTGCATTTTTTATGGAAATAATCAGCTCTTACATTTTGCAGTGATATAAATGTTAGTACCCAGAACCTTCAATGATGCATTAATGCACCATTTTCGTTTCTTGCAGTTTTGAACTTGGAAAACTTTCGAATTGAGCTTGTGAGGGGCTCTATTATGGATGGTCGTCGCTCCAACAGATTCATACTTCAGAGCTCTGTAGACAGCCCAGAACTAGGCATTGCAGGTGATGACTTGTGGCGCATGACGGCCTTTGGGAGCCAGAATGCAGACGGTAGTGGTGAGAGGTACTACGAACAGGCCCAGGTGTTGGACAACATTCAGCAAGACATGGGGGTGGAGGCGGGCCAGGAACTGAACTTTGGTAATGTGGGGTTCAACTTCGACATGACTGCACTGAGCTGTAGCCAGGTGAAGTACCTCTGCCTTACACTGGAGAAGAACCCCAGATCCTCAGTGGATTTCTCCTTGGCCACAGAGGATGGGCTCACCAGATGCGTGGAGCTTGAATGCGAAGGTGAGTTCATCAACTGAGAATGGCCTTACTGCCATTACACTTCATGCTGACTGCTTCCACACATTACTGAAATCCTTCAAAATCAGAAAGTTCAAACTTTAAAACCAGAGCTTGATGACTCCCTGCTTTAGGCTTTTCTTGAAATTGATGTGTTTACTTTGCAGTTGAAAAGTTTTGTACATGTTTTTCTAACCTCTAGGTGTCTATGCAGAGAGTTTAAGCTGGCAGTACCGGCCTGTAAGCATCACTCTTGGGCAGGACAGCCCCCTCATGATTGACGCCACTGTGCAAATGACTGACATGGGCAGCTCCCTCTCGGGGTCCAGCCTGTGGCAACTTGGCCTCTTTGGTAGCAGATCTGCAATGGGTGAGGGGCCGCGTTACAACCGCCTGCAGCAGATACTGAGCCGGCGGCAGGCACGTCTGGAGTACAGCCTTGTGGGGTCCCCGCTACACTTCAATGAGACCGGCATCACGTTTGACATAGGAGCAATCGGCTGCTCTGACTTCACCCATCTCTGTGTGGAGTTTGGCCAAGCGGAGTCCCCCAGGCCGCAATTCTCTTTCTTCACGAAAGCTGGCACCTCAACACTAACACAGTGTCAGAAACGAGCCTGCACAGGCAGTAAGTCCGAATCTTCACACTTTTTATTACATCCATGAATTACCTAATTCTCTTTTTCAGCTTTTGTTCATTGCAATTCAGAAGCATGCCCTCTGTTGATATCCATTCAAGAATCTTCTTAATTTTTAGAATGACTTGAAAGTTGTCTGTATGTTTTGATGATCACAGATGTTGGGGTCAAGCCACTAACTACCCAACTGCGCCGTGGATCAATCGTTGATAACCGTCCAATTAATAGGATCCGCATGGATGCAGCCATACAAAGTGTAGATCTTGGTGTAGCTGGCAGCAACCTCTGGCGTGTGTCGTCTTTTGGCAGTAGCAACAGCGATGGGACTGGCATGCGGTATGGTGAGCAGTTTCAGGTGTTGAAACAGCGACAGCAGGACAAAACTCTCCCGCCTGATGGCAGGGAGATGGACTTTGGACCAGTAGATTTCAATTTTGATATGACAGAGTTCGGCTGCGCCGAAGTCAGGTTTATGTGCTTGTCTTTCAGCCGTAACCCTGGTGCTAGTCTCGACTTCACGTTGGTACCCCAGCCTGATGAAAGGGCACTTACCAGCTGTCAACCAGTAGATTGTGAAGGTACGCTTGAAATACTGTTTCAAAAATTCAACTTGCTGGTGCCATCATTAATCATCTCTGGAAACAGTTGTATGAGTATTTATGAAATAATTCTCAAAAGTAATTTGTCTAATGTTTGTTCCCCGTATCTCAGGTGTGTATGCTGAGAGCCTTTCGTTCAGGCTTGACACCACGGACATCATCCTCGGCCAGAAAAGTCCTGTCATTGTGCATGCCAACGTTACATTCGCAGACATTGGCGTGGACGTGTCTGGTGAGCAGCTGTGGAAACTCAGCCTTTTTGGCAGTCAGAGCTCTGATGGTAATGGTGAAAGGTTCAGCAGTGACTCACAGATTCTGAATGAAGAGCTGGAGGGGCTAGCCTACTGGCGCGGGAATCCGCTTGTCTTCCCCGACAGCATCAGCCTGTTCAACATTGGTGCCATCGGCTGCAAGAAGTGGACGCATGTATGCTTGGAGTTTGGGCAAACCAACCGACCCAGACCACAGTTCTACTTCTTCACAGTCAGCCAGGAGCCCACACTGATAACATGTCAAGAAAGAACTTGCTCGTCTGGTAGGAGAACCATATCATTTTTATCGTGGCTTATGGATTTTTCTCATTTAAATGAAAGATTTGATGCCTGCCATACTGTTAGCATTTTGGCAATTAGAAATTTCAAAATGATTTTCATGAAGTCCGCATTTGAAGTTTGTTAATGTGAATAGTGAATTCACAGATGTTGTGGTTTGTTCTTTCTGAATAGCAATTAAATTCAATCCACTGCAAACCACACTGAACTCTGGCTCAGTAGTTGATGACCGCCCCCAGAATCGTATTCAACTAGGCGTGTCAATTGATGGCAGTACAGTGGGTGTAACCGGAAATCGTCTGTGGGAGCTTTCTGCATTTGGAAGCAGCAACCCGGATGGCTCGGGCAAGAAGTACCTAGAGAACCGGCAAGTCTTGAATGATGCGCAAGCAGACACTACTCTGCTCCCGGGCGAGCCCTTGAACTTTGGAAATGTAGACTTCAACCTGGACATGACAGGGCGGGGCTGTGGAGAGGTGCAGTATGTCTGCGTATCCCTCCAGCGAAACCCCAGGGCATCTGTGGAATTTGAAATTGAGACTAACGAGACTACCCTCACAAGCTGCCAACGATTGGACTGTGATGGTGAGTTTAACGCTGCAATGCATGTATTGTCTACATTTCTCTCCTGAATTCAGATGCTGCTGCAGTTAATAATCTGAAATCCAGCCAAGTTTATGTCAAATATCAGCCCAAATTTTCAAAATGTTTTGTTAAAAAGTATTTATCGGTGTGTTTTGTTGAAGGTGTGTTCTTTGAGTCAATGAACTGGCTGTACGAAAGTGATCCTGTCATGCTCGGGGAAGAGACAGGTATGGAAATCCATGCCATGATCCAGAGCAAACAGGGCACACAGGATGTCCAGGGTGAGGGCCTGTGGCAGCTCAACCTCTTTGCCAGTCGCAACGAGGACGGCAGTGGAGAGCGGGCTGGCCTGAAGCGGCAAATTCTTGATGAACAGACTGCCGGCCAGCCTCTGATGGGCGGCACTCCACTCAACCTGCTCAATGTCCAGACCTCGTTTGACCTGGGCCAGGTGGGCTGCTCTGATTATCTGTACCTCTGCCTCGAGTTCGCCAGAGGGAGAGTTCCACAGCCACCATTTTACATGTTTACGACAGCTGGAACGCCCACCCTCATCAACTGCCAACGCCAGCCCTGTCAGTCGGGTAAGAATTATTCCGTATTCAATGCTTGCTATTAAATGAAATGACTTCAAGTCTAGAAATTGCATCAAAATGTTTTGCCATTGAATGAGAGTGGAAGGATTGCTAAATTCATAGCTTATTCTACATTCTCTCTTCATAGCTGTCGATATTATTGATGTTGTGTCCACTCCCATCATTGGTAATGTTGTGGAAGAGCGCCCTATAAATCTGTTGGCATTCAATGTGTCTGCCCTCTCCTCCCTGGTCTCCTCCGGCCTTTCTGGCTCCAGCCTTTGGCGGGTCACCATGTTCGGGAGCAACAGCGATCGCGGTCAGGGGCCCGAGCTCAACCCACAAGAGCAAGCTCTTGTTGGTAGGCAGGCAGACATGGATTTGAAGCCGGGTGGCCGGGTGGAGTTTGGACCCCTGAACGTCAACTACAACATGATGGGCGTGGATTGCACCTCCATCAGCTACATTTGCGCCAGACTCAGCAAGAATCCCTCAGCAAGCATTGATTACCAATTGCAAGCCACGCCTGATGACAGTGTTTTGACAGAATGCCAACCTGTGGATTGCAGAGGTACTTCCAACTTTCACAACATCAGCTCTTTTAAGTTGATATTCACCTGATTTTATGCTAGTTCTTTTTGTTTTCATTAATGAAGCTTTTTACATTTGTCATTTTCAAAAGGTGTCTTAGCTGAGTCTCTGAGTTGGGGCTACTCTGCTCGTGACACCATCATCAACCAACCAAGTCCTCTCACCGTCGATGCCACCGTTGCAATGTCGGACAGTCGGCAGCTGTCAGGCTCTGGACTCTGGCGCATGGGCCTTTACGCTAGTCAAAGAAGCGATGGCTCTGGCCCACGCCTCAACTATACAGAGCAGATATTGGATGCCAGGGCAGCGGGAACTCCCCTTGCAAGTGGCTTGCCGCTATCCATTGCCAGCGTACAGACCAACTTTGATGTCGGCTCACTCGGCTGTTCAGAATTCACACACCTCTGTGCTGAATTTGCCCGAGGTGACAGTCCAGCTCCAGGATTCAAGTTTGAGATTTCAGATGGTGGCAGAACAATTACCGAATGCTTAGAAGTTGAATGTACTGCAGGTAAGACATTATGTTATGCTTAAGAATTCTAATACATTGTTTGTATCAGTAGCCTTGGAATTACACTGCATCATATATACATCGTGGTATATTTGCTCTAATATTTGCTGGTTACTTTATGCTTTACCAACAGATGTGATCCTGAGTGGCCTTTCTGCAGTACTGACCAATAATGAAGTTAAGGAAGGCTCTGGTAACCAGCTGAGACTTCTCGTTCGGGCCACACCAGGCAGGGATTCGAAGGGTGTGGCCGGTTCAGGGCTGTGGCAGCTGTCTGCCTACGTGACCCCTGACCCTTCGTTAGATACAAAGCTAGCCCTGCAGAGGCAGACTCTTACTCAGCCTCAGGAAGATCTTACTCTCCGACCTAGACAGATCCTCGACTTTGGCAGCGTGGAGTACAAGCATGACCTAATCAATGTTCTGTGCAGTCAGGCACACTACTTGTGTGTCGAGCTCAGCAAAGGAGCCTCACCAAGTGCGACTTTTAACCTCCTGACCGTGCCAGAGGGGAACTCCTTGAAGGCTTGCAATCCTTTGCAGTGCAAAGGCGTGAGAGTAGACCGTATCGACTGGTCCTATGAAGCCAGTAATATCATTCCAGGCCAGCAGACCCCATTCTCCATACAGGCGAGCATTTCTACGACTGATGACACCCGTGACCTCAGTGGCAAAAATCTGTGGCGGCTCGGCCTCTTTGGAAGCAGGAACCCAGATGGTTCTGGAGAGAGGCACGACTATGTCAGACAAACACTGAACCGCGATCAGTCCAGCACTGGAATATCATCCGGAGCCAATCTAGACTTGACTGACATTAACACACAGTTTGACGCAGGAACAGTTGGATGCACTGACTACCATTATGTGTGTTTAGAGTTTGCAAAAAGTGATGCAGCTGATCCGGATTTTACCTTCAGTGTGACAGACCACAGAAGTGATGCAGGTGCTGAAGGAATGGTGTCCTGCAAGAAAGCACCCTGCAAAGCTAGTGAGTCCCAACTTTTTTCTCTTTTCCAACCAACTGTATCATTTTTGATGATAACAGTCGACTGTGGTTATCACGGAAAGTCTCGTTGCAGACTTTCGAAAATGGTTAAATGCTAAACATTTTATTTCTTTTTGCAAAGGAGCGGAGTTCATCAACCTGAATGCAGCATTTACAGATGACAACCCAATCTTTGAAGACAGTCCAGACAATGAGGTCGGCATGTCTGTCCTCGCTCTTGCCAGTCTCCAGAGCAGTGCCATCATGGGGAAAAACCTGTGGACACTGAAGTCCTACCTTTCCTCAAATGAAGAAGGTAGAGGCCGGCAGTATGCTGTCCAAGAGCAGGTCCTCACTTCACCAGAGGAGCGTAATGAACCACTGGAGCCAGCCGGTGATCTGAGCTGGATGGATCTAAGGGTGCCACTGGATATGTCAGGACTTGAGTGTTCCAAGACACCATATGTATGCTTAACACTAGAAAAGAATGATGATTCAACAATGGACTTCACAGTGGTTGGAATTCCAAATGAAGATGTATTGACTGATTGTGTGGACATATCAAGCAGATGTGAAGGTAACAGTTGCTTTTGTTTTTTCATTGGAAGCAGTTTTATTTCGAAATCTTAAACAGTTAAATTTTGGTAATCAATTTCAGCAGATTGCCAATAAACCTAGTAAAATTATCCTCTAAGAAGAGAGTACAGTGCTACACAACACCTGTCAAAACTTCCACGTTAGGCTATTTTTGAAAGTCGAGCATCCCATTTCAATTAACTGTTCCATTTCTCTGACACCAGGGGTGGTGGCCACGGAGCTGGAATGGAACCATGAGGTGGGAGACTACATAGCTGGCCAGCCAGCCATGGTGAGCCTTGACGTGACCGTGGAAACTACAGAGAAAAGCCGGGACGTGGACGGCCTGCGGCTATGGCGCCTTGGCCTGTTTGGCAGCAGGCAAGCTGACGGAGGCGGCCAGCGGCTGGCTAGCATGGATCAGATTCTGGACCCCTACCGGCAAGCCAAGGAGCTGACTGGTGGCTCCCCCTTACAATTCACTGACGTCCCAGTGAGCTTTGATCTGGGCCAGCTGGGCTGTTCTGACTTCCAGTTTTTGTGCTTGGAGTTTGACAAGGTGGAATCAGCCCAGCCTGATTTTGCCTTCAAGGTTCAGTCAGGAGAGGACACACTAGTGTCTTGTAAACCTCAACCTTGTAGGGGTAAGAGATATGTTTATGATAAGCTGCATTTGTCTGAAAGATTTAAAGGGGAAAAAATGGTTTAAAATGTGGTTTATTTTCTGTTTTGTTAGTTCAGTGTTGTTTTAAGGATAGATGTTAAGTAAGATCCATTGGTTAATCGCATATATATATGGGATTGTTTAATCTGTCAGGAGTGTATCTAACTAGGTTGACCAGCACACCAGGTGTCATTGAACTCAGAGAAGGTAGCCCAACAAACACGATTGAGTTTTCATCCGAGGCCACCAGCTCACCTTTGGGTGGGGGTGTCCAGGGATTTAATCTGTGGCGCATGGCCGTCTTTGGAAGTAGCCAGCCCACCGGTGAGGGCCCGCGCTACGGCTTCCAATCCCAAGTCCTGGCAGGTTACCATGGAAGTTTGCCTCTCTCTCACGCTGGAGACCCCATTGACTTCCAGTCCATCAGGGTGGACTTTGATATGACAGGGGTCAGGTGCACCAACATGAAACATTTTTGTACTGAGCTGAGTAAGGACCCGGCATCCTCCCCAGACTTCCAGCTAATGGCCGTACCAAATGATGAAGTCTTGACCAGCTGCTTTCCCATACCAGCACGAGCATGCACAGGTGATGAATCTAGTTTAGTTACATTTGAATGCCGATTAAGTCTTTATGGAAATCCTAATTGATCTCCACTGCCTCATTCAGATATGCAGCATATGTGGAATTTGTTTTCACTGCGTTGTTGGTGTCTTTTACGTAGGTCTGGTTTTGAGCAGCATGGACTGGACCATGGAAAGTGGCAAGCTGACTAACGACCAAAACCAAGATTTCTCCCTCAACGTCCGTGTGGACTCACTGCCGGGCGGTGCACAAGTCTCGGGCAACCGGCTCTGGCGTGTCGGCATCTTTGGTAGTCGAAATGAGGATGGCACAGGTGACAGGCTCGGCTACCGGGCTCAGATCTTGGACAGGAGAACAGCCTCTGCCAGTCTCACACCAGGCTCCTACCTGCAAATGAGTGACGTACAAGCCGAGTTCGATTTCAGCCGTCTCGGTTGCGATTTGGAATACCAGTACTTCTGTGTGGAGTTTGCCAAAGGGATAAGGGCATACCCTGACTTCAATATGAGAGTGGAAGGTCAGAGGTCAAATGCACTGGTGGACTGTAAGATGGTTGAGTGCAAAAAACGTAAGTGCATGAATGTTGTCAACTTACACCTTTCCTTACGGTACAAAGTCATAATTGGAACATGTATTTTAGAGAATCTTAAAGCATGTTACGGGTGGCAATGCATTGTTTCATCAGGTGTCATTTCCTAGCAAATTCCTAGGATGCGGAATATTTGGGTTGTAACAATTAAATTTTCATTTTATTTTTCTCCAACAGCTGTCAAAATTGGAGGAATACAAACCCAGGTTGTTGGAACCAATGCACACTTGGTAGAGGGCAACCGCTATAATCGTGTCATGTTCACGCTCATTGCGGCCACTACCCCAGACAGTGGTTCTGTGGAAGGCAACAGGCTGTGGGCACTAACACTATTTGGCAGTGAGAACCCAACAGGCACGGGCACCCAACTTAACCCCCAGCGGCTGTATACCTTTTCCCGGTACCAAGAGGGGAAAGCTGCAGTCGGAGGTCAGCCTGTCATGTTTGGCTACGTGGACATTAATTATGACATGACGGGATTAGCGTGTGCTGATGTCAGATTCATTTGCGCCAGGCTGAGGAAACATGACAATCCAAGCCCTGACTTTGACCTGGTGGCCGTTCCTGACCAAAGTGTTCTAACTGATTGTTTTCAAGTAAAATGTGATGGTAAGGAAAAGATATATCAGTCATTTTTCGAAACATGAACAACTTAAAAAAAAAAAAGAGTTTAAATTAGGAGATGATATCTTTAAAATTTGAATTGAAATCAAACTTACAGATATTTTGCTTATTTTTGTGATATATTCAGGCGTCATTATTGAGGGTACACGTTTAGAACTATCTGGACCCAGTGAATTGGATGTTGGTCTTAATGATCTTAACTTTGATGTGACTGTGGTATCCAGTGGCAATGGTGCCGAGGTCAGTGGAAACAACCTATGGCGGGTGGAATTATTCACTGCCAAGAACAGGCAGGGAACAGAGGAGAAGAACATCCTTGATACCCAGACACTGTCGCCCGAGATGGCTAGCCGGGACCTACGAGCGGGCTCCATCCTGACGTTCAGAAACCTAGCCGCCCAGGTGGATCGCGACCAGATCCTCTGCCAGGAGGACAACTATCTCTGTGTCAACCTGCATAAGGCAAACCGGCCCTCGCGAGAGTTTACCCTGGAGGGGGCCTCGCCAGAGGCCCTGGTCCACTGCCGCAAAGTTAGCTGCGCAAAAAAACGTTAGTTTGTGGCATAGGATCAGAGCAGCTACACTTCGTGGCTCAGCTGGATCTAAATGCCTACTTGGTTGTCTAAACATTGAGCAATGTGGTGAAAGTATGGTTGTGTGATAGCAGTGAACTAACAGTGTCACATGGTGGCTGAATGCAAGATATTTGTGAGACAGAAGATTTTTTTGCCCCAAATTTCACCGTACTCCTGCTTTATTTGTCGAATTCTGCATGTATTTGTGTGTCCTCCCATGTTCATGTGAAATATCATGCCCTGAATCCTATTCTCTTCAAGATAAAAAAGATACCCAGCCCCTCCTTGAGATGAACAAAAGAAATTGGAAGCCAGAGTCTTGGAAGAGCTTTCCTCTTCTCTGTAGTTTATTCTGTTCTCAAATTGAACATTCTTTGTATTTCCGTTTCCGATTTCCCCTCTCCTGTTGGTGCTTTTTTACCTCACTTCTACTGTCTGCAGCTCCCAGTAAGTTGGTAAGTCTCTCGCCTAAATACTGTCTTAATTTATCATGCTGAAAATAGTTGGATAAAAAGATTCAGGAAAACTAACATCCTTTTGCTTTCGCACATAATGTGAAATATCAAATCTTTCCCTAATCTTTCTGTTCTTTTTGTCCAGAAATTGTGAGCAAAAATTAGGGTTGCATTTCCATGGTAAAACACAAACTGTTATGTGTAATTTTATTCCTTGGATAACTAATCTCTCTTTTTTTCCCCCCTTTTTACCACTGTTGATAGGTTGGACAGAAGGGAGACCGGGGACAGAAGGGTGAGCCCGGTGCCCCCTTCGTGGCTGGCAGTGGGGTGAGTTAAAATATGCAAAGAAACTTCAATTTGTAATGAACTTTTATTCCTCAGGATCGTGAAAGGATTTTTTTGACCTCACTTTCATTTCAAGATGGCTGACACATGAATTTGGTCTGTGCATTTGTCTGATAGAACTTTAATTTAAATTATTTCTTTTCTTAATAGATCGGCGGAGGTATCACCGGGCCTCCCGGAGCACCAGGACCCCGTGGTCCAACTGTAAGCTTTAGTACTTTAATAGTGTATACATGTACATTATAGAAACAATACAAAGACAATTTACTGTAGTTTTGATAAGCTTTTGATTCATCAAACCAAGTTCAATCCAAAGACGTGGCCAACGTGGTTTTTGGTTGAGCTCGAAGTGGAGAAGTAAGTAACTTCCCCACCCCCTCGCCCTAAAAAAAACCCAAGATTGAGTATTAGCCACGGCAGAGTTTAGACACAGATTTTCTGAGAATTTTTTGTCACTTTCATTCAGGGACCACGTGGTGACTCTGGGAATTCAGGACCACAAGGCCCACAGGGAATGAAGGTATGTGGTTACAGGTTTTAAGAATCTTTCTTCATTTTTCTGATGCGGTCAAGAGGACTCCTCTGCATTTGTTTTCTGTGTTAAGTTTGTTTAAATAATTTACTCCAAAGACGAATTCAGGACATCTCAAAGCGCTTTGATTTAATTCAGCGAGAAAACTTCAACAATGTTGAGTGGCTGTCAGTTTCACACATAAATTCAATGAGCCTAGTACAGTTAACCAACAAAATAGCGGAGTAAAGAAACACTGAAGTCTTTTCTTGCTCAGGCTTTTATTTCAAGAGAATAAGGAAGGAGAAAAGCAAAAACTGGATGTCTTCTTCACTGCTCATGATGACAACAAATTTTAATAGTCATTTTCAGTAACGTTGAATCCTATGTCACTGTTAAAAAAACTCCTTGATATGTGTTTAATCTTTTGTTCTTTGTCCTGTAGGGAGACCCTGGTGTCAGAGGTATGATTGGCTTGCCTGGACCCCCAGGCAAACCAGGCCCACCAGGAAGCCCAGGAACGGTAAGCTCTCTCCAGCATTGTGCAAATGTCGGTCAGTTTAATAGGGAGTCAGGTTGGCGTGGTGGCTCTTTCCTTACCTTCCACCTCTGGTTCAGGTTCAATTCCTGAATAATTCCACATGTGGATTGGGTTTTCTGTCCCTGTCTGATTTTGTAGGTGTTACACAGAATATTTCTCTGGGGTTTTCCTCCTGCTTCTTAGGAGTTATTGCTTCACATTGTCTCCTCTCTATAGGTTTCTTCAGGCTTGGAACTACAATGCCTTGGGCACATCTTAGGAATCCTTGATTTTATTACAAAAAAATCATAATGAAATGCCTTCAAAAGCTTTTTATTGGCTTTTTTTATAACATCACTTTGGATTTAAGCGTTTTATACTCATTTGTAGTTTAATATTATTTTTTGTTCTTTGTTGTTTTTTTTTGTAGATCTCAGCAAGTGCTAATGTTGGACAGCAAGCCTACAAGGGTGTTCTACCTGGTGGATACCAGTATCCTCAAGCCTCTGTTCAGGTGAGTTAATACAGAAATCTCCCGTTAAAGAGTCATGTTCATTTCTATTCATAAGTGGTGATCATCGGCTCCTCACCCACCCGGCTCAAGTCTCGAAATGGTTCATCAAATTACTTCCTCCGTTTCAAATGAAATTTCGTGATCTTTTCCAGAAAGTTGATGTCTCTAGCTTGAATCAGGCTTTCACCTGTATGTCAGCCCTTTGCAGCTGAAAAATAGCACCCTGGCAACATCCCACCTTTTATTAATTAGCAGTCCTTGAAATGTGAGAATCCCCATGATAATGATGTATGCTTTTGGGCTTCAGGTGAGCTGTTTGGGCAAAATGTAGTGGACCTTTTCTCTGCACAAAGCTAGAAACTTTTTCTCGTATTTATTTTGCGGAATGGAAATATTTCAGCAAGGAATTCCTGGCAAGAAGAAATTGGCCTAATAAATATATACTATTTGTGTACTCATTTTTTCTTGTTTTATTTTTAGGGACCCCCTGGTCCACGTGGTCTCCCTGGTTCCCCAGGTCAAAGGGTAAGTTTAAGGAGATCTTTGACAAAAAGTACTATATACAAGATCTTCTTAAGGATGCTTGAATTGCATTCAAGTCTACCTGTTGTAATTTACACAAGTTATGGTGTGCAATACAGATTCTTCTCTGTTAGTTTCTTATTCATTGATAATTAATTATTATTATTGATAATTAATTATCAATGAACAATAATTAAAATCCCTAAAATTGAGAACCCACATGCTTTCTCAACAAGAAATAGGCAAGTGTGTAAGAAAATTGATTGTATTTCAGCATTTGGGCAACTGAAAGCAAGATGTTATTGTACCTCTGCCACTTCTTTGTTTCAGGGAGCACAAGGAATGATAGGACCCGCTGGCCCAACTGGAGAACCAGGATCCCCTGTAAGTTGGACGTAGTTTCAGAGATAGTTTAAGAAACCTACTTTTCATGTACAAGTTAAGACAGTTGTGGGGGACCTTCTTGGTAGGTAGGCTGGCTGGAAATGGCCCACTTGGAGGGCACAAAAAGAAATGGTGGAGACTTATAGGGGCCCCCGTCTTCAAGGCCGCCTTGCTTTCCTGTTTCCCACCCACTCCCTTCCCTGAGATCCCTGAAAGATCAGACACACAAACACAACTAGATTAAGATATTCTTGGATAGTAAATGATTGTTTGAAAATGATATTCAAGGATTAATTAGCCACGGTTTTTGTGTGTAAATGGTTTTTGCTCCAGTTGCAACTGCTTTGATAGGATACCAGTCATGAAACATCTTGTATTCTTTTTCTTACTTTCAGGGACCGGCAGGACCTGCTGGACCCCCAGGACCCCCAGGCAGAAATGGAAACGATGTAAGTGAAATGCAGCTAAACTCTTGATAATGAGGGCTTGTGCATGAGAAAGTCACTTTTTATTGTGATTCTTGGTGGCTCTTGTGCATGTGGGCACATGATGCTAACTGTAACATTCTTATACTTGAAGGTGGTATAAAGGCTGTCTCAGAAGAGTAGAAAGAGCAATTTTCAGTTTGCCTGTTCCAGTGCCTTTGAGGTTTTCATGGTCTGTAATGTATGTCTGTTTGGTTGTGAAAGGGTGATGATGGCAAAGATGGATCCCCAGGACCTGCTGGACCACCAGGAGGAACAGGAGCACGTGGTGCTCCAGGCAGACCTGGCAGCCCAGGAATGAAGGGACATGCTGGATTTGCTGGTCTACCCGGAATGAAGGGAGACACAGGCTCAAAGGGAGACCGCGGCGCAGATGGTGCAACTGGACCCTCCGGAGCCCCAGGACTACCTGGACCAGCTGGACCACAAGGAGAGAGAGGACGCACAGGATCTCAGGGTGAGCAAGGACCAGCCGGAGCAGATGGCTCACCAGGATCACAGGGACCATCTGGACCACCAGGACCCACCGGTGCTCCCGGCATGCCAGGAATTCAGGGACCCAAGGGAGATGCTGGCAGCCAAGGAGGCCGCGGACCTCAGGGTGTTCAGGGCGTACGAGGTGAACGTGGATCTGATGGTTCTCCTGGAGCCCCTGGTGCTCCGGGATCCCCAGGACGTGATGGCAGCGTTGGAGCTAAAGGACCTGCTGGTGCTGTTGGACCAATGGGAGCGCCAGGCTTCCAGGGACCCACTGGACCCCCAGGACCTGCTGGAGCTGTAGGAGCCCCAGGTGCTAAGGGAGACCAAGGAGCACCTGGTGCACCAGGTGATCGTGGTGAGGATGGACCCCAAGGGCCTGCTGGTGCGACTGGACCTCAAGGAGCCCCTGGAGAAGCAGGACAGGATGGACCAAGAGTAAGAGAAATTTCATATTTGCCATGGCATATACCCCGTAGCAATAACACAGGAGAAGTTTAGCGTTGGCATGGTGTCTTTCATGTTCTTGCCACAATTTTAGTTCCCCACAGTTTATGAGTCATTACTTGAGGGGAAGGGCAATGGCAATGAACCTGTAAATCCATTGGTAAATGTAATCACTGACAAGACAAAACAAAAGAAAAAGGAACAAAAGATGTGAGTTGCAGGTGCGAGGTGTTGAACTCATTTAGCGATCGAACGAAATATCTTTTAATTCTTTGTTTTTCACCTTTCCTTTGTCTCAAGGGTGCTCGGGGATCTCCTGGTGCAACTGGCCCCATTGGACCTCCTGGTGAACGTGTGAGTATCTTATTGATTTTGCATTTTCTTTTGGGGGAGGGATTCGTAAATGAGAAGGCTTACGCTTATTGGAAACACATAATTTACCAGCTGAAAGCTTCATCAGAATCTAAGAGTTGTGTGTATGGATACACAAATGCAACATCGACTGAGCATAAAAGGAGGTTAGAATTGTGTCAAAACCTAAAGCGACTCGTAGACAAAAAGTCTTTCAAATTCAAATCGATTTCCCATGAAATTGGAATCAGGTTTCTCCTCTCTCTCTTAACTTAAATCGGCTTTCAGATGATATTTAGAAACCCTTCAAGTAGTGGAAGACTCGATGGAAGGCGTGTGGCACAATTGAACCAATTTTTTTTTGTTTTTTCCCCTTTATCAGGGTGCTGTTGGCCCCATGGGACCTGCTGGTGCCCCTGGTGCTCCTGGACCAAAGGTAAGGCCTTGTTCATCTCATCTGGCTATGGCTGCATGAAATGTACATGTACATGTAGGCATTCATGGGGAGCTGCTGCTGCATCCACTAGCTGGTGGTGTCTATGGGTGTCTGTGTGTTTGTGTTAGCCACAGCCATAGCTTTCAGACAAAGCTAAAGGAATTTCTCTTTATTCAATTCGGACTCAATTTTCCATGCTCTTTGCAGTTTTTCAAAGATATTTAAGTTACATACACTTGCACATATGATGTCAGGCCTTGAATTCGGTAATTTTAGGGAAAGTGGCTGTTTGGCCTTGAATCGTGCAAAATTACAGAGGGCATCACTGCTGACAACTAGGGCACAAGGGTATTTTTCCATTTTTTTCTGAACACTGAAAACACAGAAGTCAATATGTTGTTCTTAAAAACTTTTGACAGTTGGAACTTCACACATGTGCTCACATATTGCGATTATTCTTGATTTCCTAGCGCATACGTCAATGTGCCCTTTGTACAATGTGTATTTTGTTAAGTGACTTAACTTTTAATACAAATAAGATCTGCCACTCGTACACATACTAGAATGTGAGTGAATCAATGTAGACATTCATTTCTGCTGCATGGGTGGCGCTTCCTGAAGTATTGACACACTCAAAATTAATGCGTAGTGCATACAGCTATGTACATGAACATGTGCAAGTTGTGCAGTATAGTTCTGGTATTCATACATTGCACTTGGGATTGCAAAGCTAAATTCGGTTCGTCAGCCACCCGTGTGTGGCTGATTTAGTGAAATTTGAAGACATCAATCACGCTTACATGACATCCAAAAAATGCAGTGCCAGTGTGTATTTTAACTGGAATCGAGGCGTATTATGGGGTTAATGGATGTTTTTGCAAAAAGGGTGCGGACGGTTAAGGTCATAGGGCAGGGCAAAACTGGCTGTGAAGAAGGCAACTTTTTGTCAGTCAAATTGGCTTGTAAGAAGGGCGATAACACCACTAGCTGTCGTGGCTGTTGTTCAGATCAAGTCCTGTAATGTAATGTCAAAAGCATTCAAGTGATCTTAGCTAGTTTTGGTCGGGCATGAGGTTAGTAGATCTGCAGCAGGCATGGATCAGTGCTTTTGCATGGACTGTTTCTCCTTTGTATTTAAGTTACGTCCACAAAATTCAGTCCATCGTCTAATTACTGAAGCTTGCTGAATTATGAACATTGACGTGGCTGTCTTCTCTGATTTTAGGGCAACTTGGGAGAGAGAGGCCCACGGGGAGAGCAGGGAGCCAAGGGTAACGATGTAAGTTCTGTAATATCTATTTTATCAGTTTTGTTGCATTTTGTACCTTTTTTCTAACCCTTATACCACAAATGATGCAGCAGAGTTTGAGAGTGAAATGGGGGGAATGGTGCTTTTTGGTTGTCGTAGGGAGCCTCAGTCAAGAAATTTGGTCTTATATTCTTGGTTTATGACAGACATTTTTAGTAAAAAACTTCGGCTTGTCTATTTTCATTTACTTCGAGTTCACTTATTTCGCATTTTAAACAGGGTGAGCCAGGCCGTCCAGGAGAGCCAGGAATAGCAGGACCAAGAGTTAGTATCAATGACCTTTTTATCCCATTGAATGCAATAACTTGGAATGATTTTTGGGTGATTGTGAGAATCATGTTTTTTTCTCCTCAAAGCAACTTTCAGTCAAAATTGTTATTAAGTGTAACATGATATTTTTCAATCATTTCATTTGTTTTTAATTTCCAAAGGGATTGACCGGTGCCCCAGGAAAGGAGGGACGCGATGGCAAGCCAGGACCACCCGTTAGTAAAATTTCTCATTATTTATTTGTGGTACTTTATCAAAAGCTTTTGAGATTTTCAGTGCCCGTTACTGTCCTGGTTCTAGAACCTGGAATTAAGTTAAAGTTTGCACATTTGTTGCAATTAGTTGCATTGTGAGTTGTTCACAGAAAAAACGGTCTGAACGGCCCCTCTAGAAATCTCTGTTGGTTTCCACATTCATCCTCGATCAACCTGTGCACGTGGGACTGGTCTATAGCTTCCATGCACTTGTGATCATGCAGTCATGTCACTTGGCAACAGGAAATGGTGGACTGCAGAAGCTCAGTGATTGCCTGTAAAAAGTCAGCACATAGTGGGGGCATCCTGTGAAATGCTGTGAGATTGGCACATTTACATGGCACATATGTAGAAACCAGGTACTGTAAAAAGTGTTCGCGATTAAACGGTATACGACGGTTACGTTTAGTTTCAAGGATTTGGTTTGATACCGTTTCTCGTTCCTCAATACTTTGTTGAATTTTAGGGCCCATCTGGTGATGACGGACGACCAGGAGCCCCAGGTGCCCAGGTATGTTGTTCTATTTGATTTTTGGTTTTGTCGTACAGCTTTCTTTCAGAACCATAAGTTACTCAGATTGGGCTTTAGCTTGGGGGGGTTGTCTATATTAAATGGCAGGCAGTATTTTAAAAAAATCAAAACATATCCAAGGTTTTATTGAAAATATTTTTAAATTGCCTTTGGCTCGAAACATGGCTACTAAGTATTAAAAATTTTAAGACTCAATTTCCTTTTTTTAATCCTTGCACAGGGACAACGCGGACTTCCAGGCATCCAGGGTCTGCCAGGAACTACTGGTTCACCAGTAAGTTAAACTCTCAAGTCTGTTCTGTTTTCCGTAACAGCTTTGAGCGTACAACTTTCAGTTTAATGAGCAGCTGCTCTACCAATAACTTATTATACCACATTGGGTATAACCATTCAACAGCTCTTGGTAGGAGGGAACAAACAGTTTAAGCAAAATTATGCACAAGTGTTTGGAAAATGTGACTTTTAGTTTTGCAGCTGCTGAAAGTGTCAACGTGTTGCATATGTATAGGGGGTGTCAACATGTTGCATATGCATAGGAGGGTCAACATGTTGCACATGCATAGAGGGTCAAGAGGTTGCTACCATTTGAAATTTGGAAATTTTTTTCTTAATGACAATTTTTCTTTCCAATTTGCCAGGGTGACCGTGGAGCTGATGGTGCACCAGGACCCCAGGGAGCTCAAGGAGCCACAGTAAGTGCAAAGTTTGAATGCCCTACTACCATTTTTCCCTTGCCGTGCATCCCTTAGCAAAGGCTAGCTACGCCACCCGTACCACCGTTCCAACTAAAATGCACAAGCCTCTCTTCAGTATCGCAAAAGAGGTATCACGAAAGAGGATTTTTTGTACAACTTCCCACTTCCCAGTCATCACATTTCATTAAGTGGACTGAATAGTCCTGTATAAGCGGACAAATGATGGTGAATTGACCAGTGAAAAATGTGATCTCACTTGTATTAGACATGTTTAATAGCTAGCAGTATTGCCTTACATGGAACTGTTGCCTGTTTGATAAAGTGTTTTCTTAATACCAGGGTGAACCGGGCAAACAAGGAAACCCTGGACCTGCTGGACCAGCTGGCGCAACTGGTGCCACTGGAGATAGAGGACCAGCTGGTGCACAAGGACCCGCTGGACCAATGGTATGTTGAGCTTGCTTTGTTGAATCCTCGAGGGAAATAGTTTCCACTCACATAATGTCCTTTGAATTTCTACCGGCATACTGTCCTTTCAAAATATGTATTTAGCTATTTTTGTGTTAATGTGTATAGTGCATATATGCGTTTGTCAGCTGATGTACAATTTACCCAAAGAATTCACCATAAGCTGTTTTTCATTTATAAGGTAATTATTTTTTAAACAAATGTGTAACATGTATGCGTTCTTTGAATGCTAAATTCCATTTTTTTTGGCACACGGTGAAATTTTGTTAAGGTTTTGTGAACGATTTTCAAACTTTTTTGTTTCAATTGTTACGTAGGGCCCACCTGGACCAACTGGAGTTCCAGGTGATGCAGGACCTGCAGGAGATGTTGGAGCACCAGGAGACTCTGGACCAGCTGGACCTATTGGACCACGAGTAAGTAACTGTCCTATCTGACACCTTTTTTGAAAGGGCATTTGACTAGCCCAATCCCCTCAAAAAAGAGCATTTTTCTCGTTAACCAATTTCCCCACATTTGCAATTTTCCCATCTTTTCTGGTCCCATACATTTGTTCCAACTTTTTGATTGAGTTTACATTAAGTTGTAAACTCTTGCCCGCACGGATGTCATTTTCCGGTTCCTCAGTTGAATTGCTATCTAAATATTTGCATTTTGTATTCATTGTGAGCCTTTATTTCTAATTCCACCAGATGCCTTTACTAAAGCCAGCATTTCATTAAATCCTGTGCTTGTTTGTGCATGCATAGGGTGAGCGTGGAAGCCAGGGTGAGAGGGGGCCACCAGGAGCTATTGGTCCACCAGGTAAGCGGGGTACCAGCGGACGCAGTGGTTCTGATGGACGCAAGGGTGATGTTGGAGCCAAGGGAGACCCAGGCTTGCAGGGACCACCAGGACCACAGGGTGCCCCAGGTGACCGAGGACCCGCCGGACCTCCAGGACCAGCTGGACCCACTGGATCTGTTGGACCTACCGGTGCCCCAGGACCCTCAGGATCTGATGGCGCCATTGGACCCATGGGCCCCGTAGGTCCATCTGGTGCTGTGGGCATGCCAGGAGAACCAGGAGACCAGGGTGAACCAGGACCGGCCGGGGCCCCGGGTGACCGGGGAGATACTGGAGTCCAAGGAGCACAGGGACCGCCCGGACCTCAGGGATTTGCAGGTGGACCAGGACGTCCCGGGGCCCAAGGACCTCGTGGACCAGATGGACCTTCTGGAGACAAGGGAGAACCAGGACCTGCAGGACCTGCTGGTGCCCCTGGTGATGTTGGACCTGCTGTAAGTTGCAGATGTTCAACCTAGGTGAAATCTGTAAACCGTCATGAAATATGCCAGTACGAAACATTCTTACTGTTGGTGCACCAAGTGTGTGCAATAGCATCCAAGTGTCTTTGCAAATGTAAATTTTCCAGTTTTTAAAACTCACTGGCACTTCTTTTGAAAACTATCACCATTAACTTTGCAAATTTAGAAAAAATTGAATTGTGCTCAATGTTGGAACGAATTGATTTTGTTTCCCTTTGATTTTATCTGCACTGTAGGGCGCCCCTGGAGCTACTGGAGCACCTGGAGATCGTGGAGAGACTGGAGCACAGGTGAGTAAATACACCCATGAGAGGAACCATTACCTTGAGCATTTTCTCCAACAGACAAAACGTTCAGGCACTTTAGTTTTCATCACTCCTACAGAAGCCGTTTTTTTCCATTAACATCAGTCACATCATTTAGGACAGTTGCATAACCTTGCTTTCAGACAGTCTGAGGCCTCTCATCAAAACCACCAGTTTTGACATTATTGCGCTGAAAATTATAATAAACTGTTCTATGTATTTTATCTCCCAGGGAGCCCAAGGACCTTCAGGACCAATGGGACCAGTTGGTGCTCCTGGACTCGCTGTAAGTATCCGCACCCCCCAAAAAAACCTGTCAGTGGGCTGATACCGCATCAGACTCTGTTTGTCTAGAGCTAGTAGTCTTTGCCCATTGGAATTACACAGGGGCATGCTATGGATAGACCCAGCCCAAGCTCTGGACACCCTGTCTTGTATTCAGCCATGATCTCTTAAACACTGAAGTGTTTGAAATGAGTCACTATTGCTTTGCCCTTTTTATTGTCTTAGTAGAGACAAGGAATAAACTGTTTGTTTAGATTTGTGTGGAGATTGTTCGCAGTTTTGTTCATAAATTGATGAACGAACTTTAATGAGAGACTGTAAAGACAACTGTCAGTTCATACACTAGCAAAGGCTTGGATACCCCAGCTCCCTGAAATGAAAAAACATACAAAGAATTCAATATTTCTAATGCTTTTTTCTTTTATGCGTTAGTTGAATGCAAAAAATCCTTGAACATAATTGGACATTTCACAGTCCCTCCGAGTCAAGAAGCTGTGTCTTTTTTGTTTGTCTACCTAGGGACCCCAAGGCTCGGCTGGACCCGCAGGACCTGCTGGAAATGATGGCGCCCCAGTAAGTTTGAGATTGAATTCCAACTTGATTTCAACAGCAGTTTTTTGTCTAGTCTGCGTATACCGTTCGACTGAACAAAAATTAAAATATCAGGTGGCAATCCCTTTTCTTACCGCCGTAACGTAATCCAGGATGTCAGGGAAAAAAGACAGGCACTGGTTTTTTAAATACTTTTTGGACTCTTTGAAATTCACATTATATTGCCGTGTTCAATTTTCTGCTACCAGGGCCCACGTGGTGAGTCTGGTGCCACTGGACGCCCAGGTGAACAGGGACCTCAGGGTCTTCCAGGACCTCCAGGAGACAGAGGAGACAGAGGAGGCGATGGTGCCACTGTGAGTTAGAAATTAGAATTAAACCTTGAAATTGGATCAAACTTTGCAACCGCTATGTAGTGTGATCCTAATACTCATTGCCCATGGGCAGCTCCCAATTCTGTTTAATAGTTCGTAGTAATCACTTCACAAGGAGGATGTAAATATGGCCCAGTTAATTACCCTGAAATTGGAAAGTAGTGGCAAATATTGAAAAAGGTCTGTAAGGAATACTTCAATCCAACTGGAGAAAATTATAGACCATTTATGCAACCTGACACACTGAAATTATTGTAAAGCACCATTTCCTGCATATTGATCACATGATAATCCCCTTTGACCTAGCATTTACCTGCACCTTTTTGCACCTGGTATCAGGTGAATGATCATGCATTTTTGGACTCTGTTTAGACAACTGTTGTTTCTTGCCATATCACAGGGTGCACCAGGACCCCCAGGACCTGCTGGACCTGCAGGACAGATTGGAAACCTTGTAAGTAAAATATATTAATTGTTTTATAGTCCCCATGGCTCATGTTGATAATGTCTACAATCTCTTGTGATATGTGAATACTTCTCTGTGCGATGTTGATAAAACCTGGATGTTTGTCCTTTTTCTAAGGTCAAGAGTTATGAACAGACAAATTGAAAACCTTTTAAACATTTTTCCAAATGATCCTTTAAATGATTTAGTATTAGATTTTTAAGTAAGTCCTCTGGAAAGCCAGGTTTTGTGACAGCTGTTACTTTAGTCTGGGGCCTATGTGACTGTGTTCCACACAATTCATCCTCCTGGTTTGGATGATTTCTCATTCCTAATACAGGGTGTTAATGGAGCTCCTGGACCTCGTGGACCTGTTGGTGCACCTGGTGCTCAAGGAGAGGCTGGTCGCCCAGGCAATGATGGATCTCCTGGTGAGCGTGGAGCTCCTGGTGCCCCCGGAGCCCCTGGACCTGCTGGACCTCCAGGAGATGCTGGTGCCCCTGTAAGTCTCATAACTCTTTTCTTTAATCAGTGGCTTGGGTAGTTTTGTAATTGGTGGTGTAGATAGAGAGGGCACATGAAACAATGCACTTCACATGTCCCTAGCTATTCAAACTGGTAAAATCATCCATGTAATAAGTAAATTGTGTCAAGGATTTTGCATCATCTGAAGTGATTAGACTGAGCCATGCTCTCTTTATCAGGGTGAAAATGGAAATGATGGTGCCACTGGAGCCACCGGCCCTCGTGGTGACAAGGGTGACCAAGGACCTACAGGATCACAAGGTGCACCCGGTGCCCCTGGCATCGCCGGTGCCCCAGGACCTGCTGGATCTGCAGGAGATCGCGGAGACACTGGAGCCCCAGGACCAGCTGGACCTGCTGGCCCCGCCGGACAGCGTGGAAACACTGGATCTGCTGGACCTGCTGGTCCAGCTGGACCAGCGGGTGACCGTGGTGCAACTGGTGCCCAAGGAGCAAAGGGACATCCCGGCATGCCCGGTCTGCCAGGCATCCAAGGACCTCCTGGTATTGCTGGTGATTCTGGCCCAGCGGGTGAGGCAGGAGCTCCCGGACCAAGAGTAAGTAGCCGTAGTCACACTTCTTTCAGGTGTTGCAGACTTGGATCTTCATCCTATCTATCAGCAGTCCTCTGATATCAATATAACTCTTCACGCCCTCTTTGGAAATTTTGTAAAGCAAAGAGTTCCGAATGAAAAAAAACAAAACATGCCATCCAAAATTGACCTCCTGTGACCAATTCCTAGCTTTGCCAAAATAAAACAGGTTCAGTATTATTTTGATGCAAAGCCGGCTGTTCCTCAGAAATTAAGCTTTGCAGGGCGTCAGCGAGTTTACCTGGTAAGCAGAACTTCCTGAGATGTTAAGTTTCATTGTTTCCCTCAATTTTTCTCGTTATTCAGGGAGCCCCAGGACAGAGAGGTGCCAATGGTAAGGATGGAGCACCCGGTGGCCGTGGATATGTTGGAAATGAGGTGAGTGTTCCTTAAAGGGCAGATAACAATCTGTTTAAGGTGTCCGAAGGAAGTATATCTTCCTCAGATAATGTTTCAAATGTTTCATTTCTTCTCATGTTACTGCATGTGGAAATTAACGTACCTGTAGTTTTGTTTTATTCCCACACATGGTCCAAATCTGGAGAATTCAGTTTCCTTGAATCCTTCCCAACGAAAAAGTGCCTTCTTTACTTTCAGAGTGTTGCTTTCAAAATGTAAAGTACACGAAAGTCCATGTCTGCACGTGACAAAAGTGCTTACTCAAGCCTGCCGTTGTACTCCAACTGCAATAGTCGTGTGAACACACCATAATAAAAGCTTGTCTGGCCCCTGAAACACTTGGAACAGGTGGAAACAGAGCTAAATTGAAGAGCCAGTGGCTCCTAGAAAAAAAGTTATGCACCAGGTCCATTTTTTGTACATATTGTACTCATATTTGCAAAATAAACAAGTTACGCCTACAGTATGTACAAAATCTGACAAAACACACTGAAACATTCTGTAAATTATCTGCTGGACAGACAGGCTTTGGATTTTTGTCTTGTAGAATAAATCAAAAATGGCAACCAAATATATGAAAAAAAGCTGAAAGATAAGATTAGGCATGTTTATTCTCTTTCATTTGAGCATTTCATACCTGGGACCGGACCTGGAATCGTGGCGTGTATAGACTGCTAGTGCATCATGAATACGCGAAAAGTCTCAGCTCCCCACACACAATCTTTGCAGCGTGTGACCGGTAACCGCAAACCAGTTGACTTGGTTACCTCGTACCTGTACATGCACGTGTGTACACACAAGCTACGTTGCAGTTAACGTGGGCTCGTGCTGTATTTTATAGTAAGACAGAGAAAAACCATGTGATTATAGAGACATGGTGCACGTAGAAGAAAACTAGGCAGCGATCGTTGGTGAAATGTAACTGTGAAGGTTGGCGACTAACTGGCACATATCGTGGTTGCCATTGGCGATAAGAATTAAACATTAGGTGCAAATGCGACTGTTTTGGTCACACCGCACAGCGCTGGTTAGGAATCTAGCTCTTCAACTCTCTTTATCTCAAATGGGCAATTATATCACAATATAATCATCTCAGAGTACAACTGAATGACTAATTATCCAATATTCTCTTCTTTTGGATAGGGCCCACGCGGACCCCGCGGTGAGGATGGGCCTCAAGGACCTGCAGGACCTCCCGGACCCCCTGGACCACCAGTAAGTTTGCTTATACCTTCTTTCCGTTTGGATTTGAATAGGCAGTGGTAAAAAACAGACTGTCAGTTTACAGTGTTGACAGTTACTTCCTCAACCTAAGTTCGGCTGCCAAAATGCTCATAGTGCTGCATGCTACATGAACAGGAAATGGGTAAAGAAAAGTTGTACATTTCCCAAAAATGTCTATCAGATGCATTGCCCCATTCAGTCAACAACCATTAAACACATGTACACATGTATATCTTAGATATACATTACAAACTCGTTCCGTAGCCTGAAATTTTTTTGGGAGACCCTTGTAAACTCTGATCACAGAAGAAAAACTCTCCCCTCGACTTACTTTTACCAGATCATGTCACTAATTTTTATATCTTCTCTCACCTGTCTTTCCTCAACAGGGACCTCCTGGTGAAGTGGTAAGTAGACTTTGTGCAAGCATACGGCATATTCGTTTTGTTTATTACATGGTTTTTCTTAAATTACAAAAACTTGCCATTGGTCTAACTTTCCAATAATGGATATACTTAAAACTTTTTTATGACAAACTATATCACCCTTGATTCTTGTAGATTAATTCATTTCAAATATAGTAAAAAGTGGATGACCAGAGACATACGGGCGTTTCACAATACATGTAGTGGACCTCCAAGAGTTTGCAATGCATTGGCCAATCACAACGCTCAAAATGATCTGCCGACAACTTTCCAAACGTGCATTGGGTCGACAGATTTTGTGCACTGTGATTGGTCAACGCATTGCAAACTCCTAGTGGTGCAGTATTGTGAAACAGCGGTATTGAAAATGGATTACAAAGTGTCACCCTCTTGGGAGGGAAAGCAAAATAACTGCATGGTTGTTTTCAATGTTGCCCTGTTTGCTTTTTAAATACAGCAAGCTAGCTATGGATTGAGCTACCCGTATGCTGTTGGCAGCGTTGGAAAGGGAGCTGACCCATATGCGGGATATGTAAGTAACAAGCATGTGTATTTTCTGGTCTGATTGTCGATAGAAATACACCAATTATATAGACAGTTGGATGAAGCTTGCCTATGACGCTTTGAGAAGCTTTCTGCCTGGAGCAAGTTTGGTTAAATCCTTGCAGTTTCCTCCTTTGCCGTGTGCCTGAAAGTATCCCCTTATGTATTCCATGAGCACATTAAGTATGCTATATGCAACAGTGTTAACCAGTGGCATTCTACATATTTTGTGGTGTGAATGAATTTCTTACCAGAAGCAAAAATATAAACCACACAAAATCAACTCGTATTAGAAATCTCAAGCATTCACTTTTGAAGAGAAGAGTTGGAACTGTCTCAGTATTCTTGACATCAATTCTAAACCCTTTGCACACTGGTTTATTCCTCTCCCCAGTATGGAGATGCTGCCACCAAAGCTAAGGCCAAGCCCATGGACAACAGGGAGATCAGCCTGGTCCTAGCTTCCTTGGACAAGCAGATCAACGACCTCAAGAAGCCAGACGGCACCAAGGCCAACCCAGCACGCACCTGCAAGGACCTGTTCTTGTGCAACACCGAATTCACCAGTGGTAAGTTTTGTGCTATTGCTCTCTGTTTCTTTTTTGGTTATGAGTTTAAGTTTTGCAAGCTTATGTCATCAGCGGGGCACTTTTTAGCTCTGCTGGACAAGTCCCGTAAAGTACACAAGTTACTATGCTTTATTGTTTCTCGAGTGAAAAGTATTCCTTGATGTTTGTATTTGATGCAACAGGGTGGAGCTAGGGACTGTAGAGCTAGGGACAGGGTGATTAATGGACTGAAAAGACCTGTCTTCTCTCACCAGAAGTACCATCATATTCATTGTCCCCCACCTCCCCTAAAAGTAAAGTGTACATTGAAGTACAGGGAACCAGGGAAAAGTTGAGCCAAGGCCATCAGCCATATGCTCTCTTTTTTTCAGGCTATTACTACATTGATCCCAACCAGGGATGCACTGCTGATGCCATCAGGGTTTATTGCGACAAGGCAAGCAGCGAATCATGTGTGGAGCCAAAGGTTGCAGAAGTAGGTTTAATACATTTTTGTTTCCTGCACAATTGTTTTTCCAGTGAGAGAAAGTACACAGTTGAACACGTGATGTTACTTGAAGGGTAAAAATGTGAAAAATTGTTTTGTTATGTATGATTATAACAAAAATGTGTGGACCCTTATGGATATGTATGGTGTCTTTTTTGAAGAAACTTTTTGGAAAGTTTGCTTTCTTAAATTACCACTTCATGTCAGTCTCTACAAGCAACCTTGTAGCTGTATGGAGGCTTTTCAGATAGGTCTCACTGTCAGCTTTTTCCTTTTGCTCGCTCTCAGTATGAAAAACGAAGATGGCATGTAGGTCCTCCCAAGACTGTCTACATGAACTCCGTCAACAGTGGCAAGATGGTGAGAGAATCTTCTGTTTTATTTCCACGTGTAGTAATTCCTAACCACAGAGGCACTGCAGTGAAACTCTTGATGCGCAACCTTTCACCATCAAACGACATGAGGCCTCTTCTGAATGACTCGGCTGTGTCCAGAAATAGCACATGAACCTTACGAGGCCACCAGCCATTCCCTACATCCATTTCCCATGGATGAGTCTTACAAACATTCTAAATACAAAGATTCATATAGCCATACCTTACAGCATTACAGTTCGGTCACCTATTGTGCCTGATGCCTGATCTCTCCTGCATCTCATATTATAGATCGAGTACAACGTAACCGACCTGTCTCAGCTGACCTTCCTACGTCTACTGACCACCACAGTCTCCCAGGCTTTCACCTACCACTGCCTGAACTCAAATGCCAATCTGAAGCTCCTCACCAGCATAGAAAACATTGAACTTACGGAAGATAGTGAAGATCCCAAGAACCAGTACGAGGTGGAAGAGGATGGATGCTCGGTACGTGTTCTCTGGGTTTCTCCTGTATTTTTATTTTTTGGGGCCTGTAACAGAGGTGATAATGCCCCTAGCTGGTGTATCCAAGAGCTGGGATTTTTTTTGCCTTACTAAGAGTACTTCATAGGAACGAAATCATCGGTAATTATTAGATATTAGCACCAGAACCTTAAGAAACGACACAATGAATTAAAAACAAGGATGTCGGGACTTTAAGGCTTTTGATTTTTTTTATCACAACATCGCGTTGAATGAGCCCAAAGCCGATTAAATTCATTTGATCTGAGTTTGTCGGGCTGAAACTTCCTTCAGTTGGAATCACTTCCTTGAATCATTTCGTAAGGAATAAATCAAGGTGGGTTCCGAAACACAGATGCCAACTCCTCAGACATGGAGGCCTTCGAGTAAACTGCAGTGACACATTGGGGAATCAGTGGCGTATCCAGCTTTTTTGGGGGAATCCTTTTTTGTTTCTGAGTTAACCCTTTCAGCATAATTCTCTGAATTGTTCTGTTGTGTGGTTACAAACCAAGAAGCAAAACAATGCATAGACTTGGGAATTCTACTGTTATGTCTTTTTATATCTTGCAACTTTAACTCAGGTTAAGGATGGGGAATGGCATGCGACAAGAGTGAGCTACACCACATCAACAAGGAGCAGCCGTCTACCAATCATTGATGTAGCTACCAGTGATGTCGGTGGAGCAGACCAGCAGTTCGGTTGGGAGATAGAGCCTGTGTGCTTTGTGTAGACTGCTACCTTAAAAACCTCAACCACATAAATTTCTGTGTGAATAGTAGCTTCTCAAAAAAAAAGGGAACTTAATGTGTCTCGGTGCTAGCGGTCATTGTTTACTTTTAGGCAATTTTTTGTTTGTTTGATGTTAATTCCCCCCTTCTTTTAGAGAACACACCACATTAAGTGAACTCAGTAATGTAGTGATAAGCGAGTAGATCAGCGCAATGTGGACCGACCTTCCCAAAATTGAAAATGAAACAATTTTCCTTTAGATTGATGTGCATTTCTGTCGTTCGAAAGAATTGGATGCGAAATCTTTCCAAAGGTGCTTTTAAGTATTTGTTCTCTTAATTTTAAGTATTCAATCTCCCCCATACCTCATCACTGTCAAGTAGAATCCAAAACAGTGTACTGTAGATCATTAAACACCAGAATGCAACACTTCCTTTCAGAATAGTTGAAGTTGGAGACATCTCTGAACAATGAAATCATATATATATATCAGTTGCCCAGCCTGCCAAGGAGACTTAGAAGTACTGAAGTAACGAAAACTAAAACTGTTCTTGTATAAACTAATTTTGCTCAGATTTAACACAAAATAATCTCTTCTGCTTAGGGAGATTTTTTAGAATTTAGACTCTTTGTTACATTAAGGATGTGTACTTTGAAACTTAACCCTGAGTGACTATGAGAAGAAAAATGAAATGGTTTTTCATTACAATCTGATGTTTCAGTGTTTGGATTTCAAAGTGCAGGTCAAAGTGTCCAAAATCTTGCCAAAGTGTCCCAAATCTTGCCAACTTATGCCCAATAAGAAAAAACAATTGTAATTTTTTTATCAAAAACATATTACCATAGAAGCAGCCACTGGAGACTCAGGTTGACTCAATTATGGATTTGTTCTAACAATCCAAAGTAATTTAACCTCTATTTTTATACCCGTTTTCCAATTCATTTGTTTTTACACCTTCATAAAAACAATCAACTTTATCCTCATTCCGTTAAGAACAAGAGCATGCATGATGTACAGTGGGTTTAGTGGAAGTTTGTAATTTTAATGGTGAACAGTATTGCTGCAAAAAAAGGGGAATAATACACTATGCAAATGTCTTCCACGAGGATGACCTTTGGTGCTTCTTACAAAGTCTGAAATTTGCCTTTCTTATTTCTTAGTTCTCTATTTCTCTGCTGTTGCTTTTTAAGTTGGATCAGTTTCAAGTGTTGGCATGTGTAGCGAAGGAGAACAAACTATTTGTTTTCACTTATCACTTCTTTCATCTGAAGGTTTTAAGAACAAACTATTTGTTTTCACTTATCACTTCTTTCATCTGAAGGTTTTAAGGGGTTAACAATATTAGTGACGTCTTTCCTCAATCTGATGCAAAGCAAACATCACCACTGGCAGTAACACGTATTATTGATTGCAGGCTAGCACCACAGCCATGTCGTTTGGCCCAAGTCTTGAAACTGTGTCCATTTAAGGACTTCAGTGTGTGTGTGTTTCTTGAAATCCCCAAAATAGAGTGTGAACTGGGGAGGATTTTCTTGCATGAATATATACGCCCAGCTAGTATCTGCTCATTGCTTGCAAAAAAAAGAAAAGCTGTTCAAGCTTCCTCTTATTTTGGTCGTCATTGCTTATCCTTAAAGAAATCATTGTATTTGTTTTGCTGTCTACACCATGTGAGGTAAAAATGGAAAAAGTTGTGACCCCCGTCCCTGCCCTCCCCCCCTCCCCGAGAAGATTAAATGAAACATTTCAAAGTTTATAATACTTCTATGTTGAATGGTTTACATGGCTGCATAAAAAAGGCGTTCCTATCATGTCTATCATCTGGTCATTTGCCAAGTTAAGCAGCCAGAAGCCCACCTGTTCTTGTTATTAGTAAAAAAAAAAAAAGAAAGAAAGAAAGAAAAGAAACAGACACCCCACAACTTTTTCTTTAATGGCCAGTAGGATTGAACCTGCTATAAAATGGCTTGGCTTCAGCTGATTGGCTGTATATCAACAAATTTAACCAAAAAAGTGTAACTAAAAAGTTAGAAAAATAGAAAGGGGCCATAGCAAACCAAAAATTAAAAATAGTTTGATCTCATCAGTTATTTCTATACATGATACTAACAGCACGTATCTGTGTCAACCAAGCAACCGAGCAATATCAGACAGGAAAAATATATTCTGAGAAAAGCAAAAAGGATAGACTGATAGATTGTCACAAGTTCATTTGATAATGCACCACTGTTGATGTGTTAGCCTTTTGTCGCTGAAATTTTTATCCCTAAACAAAAAGAGCTTTACCCCCTCACTGACGATGCCTATGGTAACCCCCTTTTCACTGGTCTTAGTGACTGTATAAAGTACACCAGGCCATTGGATTTCTGGGTACATGTATTGATCTTGGAAATGTTGAGATAAAAATATTGCATCATCCCCATGATAAAGCTATGACAGTTCGTGGAAGAACTTGTGCCTGGGATTTCGTCAACCCTGGTTGGAACCTAGAGAGGTCATCATGTGAAGGCGCGGCGGGGCGTATCACGTACATGTACGTGGGGGCGCTGTACTGTCCTAGTGCTCAAAGGTACGAAGCTCTGCATGCTTCAAAGAGTGAATGCTGGATGAACAACTCGAGCAAGCTAGCTGGTGACACTGTGGACGAACTACGACTGCGCGTGTACGAATTTTCCAGGACTGATACTGTTAAGGTTGGCACCGTAAACAAGACAAAAAAAATCTAAAAAGAAACCTCGTGAACCCCAGAGGAATATTTGGGGTAAAACCCACGGAATCGGGTAGGGACTGAAAACACTAGCCCATGGTGGGATTGAACCTGGGCCACAAAGGTGAATAAAGGTGAGGAAAAAACTACGCCAACCTGACTAGTGTCGTAGCCAACTATTAAACTTATATAATAGTCCACATGTGTCCTAAAGAAAGAAAATATACCAGATATAAAAGAGGCCCTAAACATGCAAAATATAACAACTGTTCCTATCACAGTAAGCCACATAAATTAGTAGCATCATTACACCGTACGGGTCTACTGATGTTTCTGCCTGCATCTCTGACCCAAGAGGAATATTCTAGGAATCAGTTTGCTTGTCTGCCATCTGAAAATCAGTGCACAAAACCCTCTCTGATATTGTCGTAATTTTTTGTATGTTTGAGCCAAGTCTTCATATGTTCCTCCAGTCATGTCTTAATAATTTTGACACCAGTTTTATGAAAATCATACATATCATTTTCGCAAAACGTCCATTTTTCAGAGACAGGTCAGCCCCAAAATGTCAGCTTTTCCCACTGACTAGCTCAGTGCATACAGGTGGACATGGACAATCAATCATAACAGCAAACCTTTGTTGGATTGAATTTAGTCTTCACAGAAGCTCTCAGGATGAATGCCTTTACATGCATGTTAAGCGTCCATTGCTCAGACATTGGACAGCCTAGATTTGGGGGGATGGATTCTGCTGCCCTCCCCCACCCCTTTCTTTGAGACAATTTGGTCAGTCTTCAGATGCATGACAGTCAGTGGTGTAACTAGGATTTGCCTGGTGGGGGTGGGGACACCAGTATCTTATGGGGGCACCAGCTTTCGGTGTTGCATTTTTAGGGGGAGCAAGCTTTTGTTACTGTTTTGTTCGATCGATTCATCCGTTTTGTTTTTTTTGGGGGGGGGGCACCAGGAATTTGGGGGGGGCACATGCCCCCCCTGGCCACGCCACTGATGACAGGGGATGTATTAAATTCACTTCTCTCTAATATCTTATGGGGGTATAAAACGCACATAAAAATACAGTGCTAGTCTGCCCCATCCAGTAAAGTATAGGTGAGATTTATACAGAATTAAAAAGACAGTGAATGACCAAAAGCAGGGTGGCACTCACTGGTGGCAGAATGATTTTTGAAGGGGGGGTAGTTGTTAAATCATGTGGCATCAGCCATTAATAGCTCAATCCATGGAGCCCCACCCAATTTATACGTCCTGAAAAAAGTGGAAGGCCAGGCCCCGTCAAAAAATGCCCCCCTCCCCATTTCACCACCTGTTAAGTCAGATTTGTTTTGACAGTAAGAGGCAAAATAAGGGACTTGGCAACTACATGGACGGTCACAGATGTTACATCTCCCGAACTCCTTTACTGACAGGAAGTTCCTCCTGAGGTGCTGATGAGATCCTTATGAAAACAATGAGAGGGTATGAACAAGAGCATTGCTGACTGTCTCTAGGGGAGTCAGGTTGGCGTAATGGTGCTTTCCTCACCTTCCACCTCTGTGGTCTGGGTTCGAATCATGTCTCAGTCTACATGTGGATTGGGTTTTCAGTCCATTCCTGACTCCTTGGATTTCACCCTGAATATTCCTATGGTGTTTTCCTCTCAGCTCTAAACTCTAACTGCTTCTCATTGACTCCTGTCTACAGGTTTCTTTAGGCTTCAGCTTTTCAGGAATCCTCGGTATCATTACTATACATGATCAATAATAATAATAAGATAGGGTGTAGGGATAATTTCTATCACTGTATAAGCACTGTTGTGGTGCATTTACAGGGTACTTTCAAGTTGAACCCATCTCCTCTTTAACCAATAATTCATTCAGTTTGGTTTTATTACTAAGACGTGACTGTATCCCAGAGACTAACACTGGCTGTGTTTACATTGTAATCATCTAACATTACAGCCAATTTAGATTTCACCTTTACATTACATTAAATTAAAAACAAGTAAGCAAACAGTTAATGAAATTAATACCAACATTACCATATCATGTTGAAAGAGTAACATTATTAGAGGAGTTATACCATTTTTCAATCATTACATCAATGTGGCCTTCATGGGCAGACAGTACAATCCAAAGATAAAATAATTCTCCAAATTTGCTGATATTTGTATCTCTGTTTTCTTAGATTTTTTTTCTTTTTTTTTTGGTAAGAAGTGTATGGTGGCAGCATTGGCCAGAAAGACTTAACTGAGGTAGGCCACCTATATATTGCATAAAAAGGAGAAACCCCTGCTTGCTACTTCACTAAATAAGAGAAAATTTGGCAAATTGAGCAGAAGCCATAAACATGTAATGCTAATTCTAACCGTGACCATGCCATGTTGTAGACAAAAAACAGAGAAACAAAGGATTAAACATAAGAACTCGGCCCTCTTTGGTTAGATCATCCCAAAAAATTGGCTCTTACGGGGTTTATAAGAGTAGCTGCGCTTGAATTCTTTTGTAGAACATATTTTATGTTCAATTTTTAAGTGATCAATTATTTAACTAATTTTAATTCTGTTTTTAAATTCTAATTTTTATCTTCTCATCTTGTCAATTTTGGGTCTTTTTGAAATGTATGTTTTTTAACAATTGACGTCTTGTAGTGTTTTTTTAATGTTACATTTTAAGTGTTTGATTCTTCCTTTTAACTAATCACTCAATTCATTTATTAGTTGCACTGTGATTTTTTAATAAACCTTTAATATTGTTGGTGACCAAAGTTTGGTTGTTGTCAGAGAGGCATAACATTTGTAGCAGAATTGCCGAAGGGTACCAGTACACTTACATCGTTGTCTACATAATAATGTGACCTCAGACACTTTAAGTTCACACAGGCTTCATTAATAAAGTAATGCTGAAAAGTAGGGCAGGTTGTGATCTAGCTATAAGAAACAGATTTGCTTAATTGTTTACGTGCCATTTTCGAACTCTCTTAACCATGTATCAATTTCTTTTTCTTGTTTGTGTTGAGGCTATCTGAAGTAGGTTAGGGTTCGAGTCTGGGTTGAAGATCAGCTGAAAAAGGGCAAGCTAGGAAGACTTGAACTAAGTCATAACACTAATGACTTCGCAAGACACATTTCATTCAATTGGTCTTGTTCACGAGTGTCCGAGTCGGCCGTACTGAGTTCAAAGGGAGGTTAACTTTTTTTATTTTAGCATCAGAGAATGAAACATGAAAGCACTGACATAAAACTTCATTACAAATCAATGTCATTTATGCTGATGAAGGATTTAAAATGTTGGTGTGTTTAAATATTTGAAGCCACATTTAGAAAATAAAAAAGTCACGGAACCACAAATAGTCTGGTACCACCCCGTTTAATCGATTACAGTGAATAGGATACCAGGCCGTGTCATACTCACTTGGCTGTGGCTTGAATTTACACACAACTCTATGGGAACTGGCTAGGACCGCTACCATAGACAATTTTTGCAGGCCTTATAAGGGGAGGGGGGAGCTTAATGGATCGGCCTATTAATGGCTGATGCCTGCCACTTTGAAAATCGTTCTACTGCCACTTTCTTTATTGGGATCGGTCTGTCTTTGCTGCAACTTGGAAGCTTATTAACCATGTGAGTAGTTTAAAGATGGTTACAAAAGATCTGTGATCTTTGTTCCACATCTCTCCTTTAAGTCATTATAGATTTAAAACATAATATGTGTGTGCTGTGCATGTGTGGGAATCATATTTTCATTGACTACTCAAAGACAAAATTCAATATTTGCAATAGAATTAAGCATGCTTTGAGAATTTTGGTTTGAGAATTATAAAACAAGCACACATTCAGGGCAATAAAGTTGACAAGTATAACCATATACCTGGGACTGATTTCCTTGAAGAGTGTTTGTTTTTGTTTTGGGTCAAATAGATGGTATGAATATAGAGAGGAAAAGACAGCCCCAAATTTGGCTTCACACCTCAGAAACACCATGACAATTACATGTACTTGGAAAAATTGTCAAACTTCCCCCCCCCATCAAAGTTATGGTCCCCTCCCTCAAAAACGTGGTTCTTAATTTTGCCCTTGTTCGTCAAGGAAGGATTCCCCAACTTAACTCACCTCACCCTACCCTACTTGCCTCCCCCCCCCAAAAAAGGAACTTAAGATTAAACACCCTCTCGATTATGCTCCTGAAAACTTTTTTCCCCAGCTCCCAGACATCATGCATGGCTTTGCCATTAAATGCAGTTTATGCCACCTTGCTGAAAACGCTGGGGTCATGGCCTTGGCGGGTACCTCAGCAGTTTGCACATGTGGAGATTTGGGAAGGTTAATGTGGTAGGTGGTACACAGTGTACATGTATATGTCAGCCATTTCTAGAATTGCTGAAGTCAGCCAGTCTGGCTTGGTGAACTGATAATTATGTGCATGGCAACTCTCAAATATTTTGTAAAACTTTCAAGTAATTTTTTCTCTCTCAATATTTAAAAAGAGCATACTCAACTAAGTCCTCAGTGGGATGATGCAATTTGCTTTTACCCCTTCTGAATCCAGTCAGCAATTTTTGAGACTTTCA
This sequence comes from Acanthaster planci, assembly GCF_001949145.1. The sequence continues at coordinate 1,573,692 of NW_019091396.1, forward strand.
AAATTCCAACGTTTGATTAATTCGACCCACCTTTGTAGATCTGAGCCTATTGTCCAATTCAACACGTAAGCTGGGATAAAAGTTGGTATTGTAGGAATTGTGTTTAAAGTTGACTACCAACCAGTAATGTAATGGTCATTTAACTTTGCAGCTTGAAATTGATTATTAACTGCTTGGATTAAGTTTCCTTTCAAAAGATATTGTCCCCTCAGCGCACTGAAGGCCTGCCCATGTTTACTGGAAATTAATTTCTGTGTAGTTCCAATGTATGCATTGACAGGTATTCCTTTGAATTGTTGCATTTGATACTCTTTCAAACACTTTCAAATTCTGTAAACTATTAAACATGCATACAAGAAAGTTTTCCTTGTTTTCTGTAGTTAGAAATGACATCATTTTATTTAGACCCTCAGCTACCAGTTAAAGTGATTAAGTCGATACTGAGAGAATTCATGTACACTGCACACAATTTAACATGGGTAGCATTTTGCTTGTCTTTTTTTTCACCTCTTAATTGGCAGGTGTAGACCTGGTAAGAGGTTATATTAAAACCTCTTGAGAAACTTTTTGTGCACAAATTAAGTCTTGAAATGTAAAACAAGAGGAAAAGAGATGGTATAATTTCAATCTGTTATGTAGGGACGGAACTACATTTACATGTTAAGTTAGATCACTTTCCACAATCCTGAATCTGCTCCTCATTTGACAGTAGTACTACTAAGCTAGCATCAAGTTCACTCTGCAGCCATTTGTCGACCACTTATCCATTTCCTTAGAGAATAACTTACAGAATGTATCCTGGTTTACCGAGCAAATTTAACCAATGGTTGACTTATGGTTTTCTGCTCAAACTTGTTGCTCAAAATATAGTACTTATAATGCAGGTATATTTAATAAAATGAACCATTATTTTTACGACTATAATTTAAAAAGGTATACCTGTGTACGGACACTTCTTTCAACCCCAAACTACAACAGTTAGGCAAGGGATTAAAACGATTGAACAGCAACGTTGGAAATGTTTGAAGCTGTGCACTGGGCAGTTTAGAATTACTTTTTCTTCCCTTTTGGTTTGAATCACCTGATTTTTCCTAATTTTTTTTGGGGGGGGGTGGCTGAAAATGAAGAACCAACTGACGTGATGTTACAGTGAGGAGATGACAAAGTGAGGTCATTTAGTTTGTCAAAACTGAAATTCCCAGATTTTCTTTCAGATCGCCATCAACAAAAGAGAGTGTCTTACAGTGCATTTCTGCTCATGTCTATAATCTGCCTTATTATGGGGAGAAGCTGGTGGTGTTTCTAATGTCGAGTATCACCTTGTCTTCAGTTTCTTCAAAATCGTGTGATCTAATTGTGTTGTGGGCCTGTATATATTGTCCGTGTATGAGAGTATATATTTTGTGAAAAAAAACAGTAGAGGACATTCACCCCAGCAGTGTATTAAGAAATTAAAGATGAAATTTATCACAAAATAAAAACCTCTTTTAATTAACAAAGACAGTCTAGAAATTAGCAAACCAGCCGCATTCTTCCCCTTCTTGTCAGGTGGAATATGTGGTGAAGTTTATGTGTGTCTTTTGGTCTGCACTCAAGTGAGCATGGTAGCACTATGGTAACAATTCAGGTTAAGTGTTTAAAACAACAGTAATCAACCAAACTGAAATCAACCAGAAAACTGCCTTGATGATTCCAAACTCATGAATAATTTTCTTTGACAGATAGTCTTGGACAAACGGCAGAGGCACGCAAACTGAATAGAGGATATGCACTGTAAAGGCAGGATGACCCCCACCACAGGTGTCAACTTCCAGTGTGAAATGTGTAGGGCTAGCTTCCCTAGCCCTTCCAGTCAGGCTCCCACTAGCAGCATGCAGGGCACTGCCAAGGCATCAGATGCCCCCGCTCATCAGCACAATGAAAAAAAAAACAGCTTCCTTCCTATTGGCTGAAAGGTCTGGCCATGTGGCAGTGGAGCTATCCCATAATAGCCAGATAAAACCAGGCTGCCAACATTGCTGCCCGAGCTTGGAGCAGCTGAAAGTTTTTTTGGCGAACCAGATTGTGCATGATTCTTGGCGCACAGAGATTGTACAGCCATGTATAGCTTTGTGGGCCAGGCAGCCCACCATCGGTGGGGACTCCTTCTGGTCCTTGCCGCCGTACTTTTCGTGACAATTGAGGCCCAGGGTTCATCCTCAAGCAGCAGCGTCAGCTCATGTAAGTTTTTAACCATTTTTTTGGTGAAAATATTAATCACATTGCATGAAGACTCTTTGAAAAAATACTCTAATTGCCTTTAAAAGTCTTCTTTTTTCCCCTTTTCTTCTTCTGCTTATTTTGTTCAAAATTTGACAGAGTTTCCCTCATGCATGATGGTCTTTTAAGTTCACTTGTGTGTACATGCTCTCTTTCTAAATTTAAAAATAAGAAATGTCACCAGAAGTACATGTGGAATAGTTAATTTTTATTTCAGTTACCTGCGTGTAACTTGCATCACTTACATTTATTTTATTTTATTATTTTCTTTGGTGTCTTGTAACAGAGCACTTCATATTTAGTTACACCATCGTATGAACATAGTTTTTAGTTCTTGAAGAACTTGTATTCCATTTAGTTAATTTTGCTGAGTTTATATCTGGCATGTATATTTAGAAATTTTATTTTTTGTAAACATTTGTCACCTGCCACTATGGAAAAGTCACTAAAATCAAATTTAAGTGACTAGAAAACCGAATACATGACACTCTTCTGTCATTGCATTTTGAACAAACAAAAAAAATGCAAAACTAAAAATACTTAGGTGGCAGGTCACATTTATTTTCAAATTGTGAATTCATGCTGTCCGTGGTTTGGTTATTAAATTGATTTGTCGCACACCGTAACCTAAGAAACCTAAGGAAAAGGTATAAATTACAGTTTGACTGCCTCTTGCAAAAGTACTTATTTAAAAATGCCAACATCTCAAATGGCATTAGAAAGGTCTTTTGTTACATGCGTGGACTTTATATTCTCCAATTCCATGCCCAATTGATTTTTGGTTGGCTACATCATACGTGCATGTTTGGTTTGTTTTCACTGCCTTTGAAAGTTGGTATTGTGAAAACTCAGGAGTCATTTTGTTCACCGATCAAAGTGTTTAAATTAAAGTCCACTAATTAGGGAATAAGTTTGTGCCACTTTTATTCGTAAGACTGAGCTAGGAACTGTTCTTCTGTGGCCTTGTTCTGATCTTGTAGTATAGGATACGAAATAAGCTCTGTGAATAAATTATGCACTTTAAATGTTAAGATAATGAGGAACTGGGTACTGTAATTCTTAAGATTTTCTCTCATTTGAAAGATTTTGCATTCTGTAAACTTTAATATAAACAAGATGAATGCAGTTTTTCAACCTGAAAACATGCAATATCAGAGTCTGTTGTCTGGTGCCTTTCGAAGTAATTGTTATTGTCATTGATTTTTGTACAGCCATCTGAAACATTTAAACAACCTGTGCTGTTGACAGAAATTGCCAGCTTGCAGTTTTTATCCCTAGCCACCTTCAGACCCCTCTTTTTTGTTTGTGTGACAGTTGACCTTCGTCTGAGGTCATAGCTGGGGCTTCAGGCTAGAGGCAAGAGATAAAAAAATGGCTGACTCCTGCAGATTCTCTGGTCATACTGCTAGCCTTGCAATAGTCAGGAATTTGCTATATTAGCACAAATAGGAAGGGCTTGGAAATTACACTGTTATATCCTCTGAGGATTGCTATTTCATCACTTACATGTAAAGTAATTCAGGATTGAAAAAGTGTTAAATTTCATCACGCACAGGCAGGTGTTGGACAGAAAAAGCTTTGTACATAATCAACCATAGGCCAACAGTTAAATCTTAAAAAGTTAAGTGACTGTAACATTAATGAAAACTGATCGAAATGAGAAAGGAAAAATGTCTTCACAATGATAGGAAGAGTACAGCAAAGCAAATACCAATCCACCTTACAAACAGAGGCAGTGGGAAGCCTCAAATCTCCACGTATTCCTGTATGACCCAATAGTTCACTGGCGTCACCTTGAATGAAGCAGTCACTGGTAGTGGTATGTGGGCGGGGCCTGACTTGTTGACCCTGGCATTTGCTTCCTGATTGACTGGCATCAGGAGTTTAGCGGGGAGGAGCTCTGCTGGAGTCCACCACCATTAGCCAATCACAGGAGACTCCATGAGCAATGCTGGTGGTGCTGTGGGGGAGATGGTGAAAGTGAGCAAGCTATGAAACTAAAAACATCAGTACATGTACTGTTTGTGTAGAGCACATGTACATGTACTTCAGATGGTGGTAGAGGGGGGACTGCAACAATTTCAATCAGTTTCACAGTGGCTGCCCTTGTTATGTGAAACTGAAAAATCATGTTATGAACCCTAATTAACATAAAAAACCTGAATGTCTTCTTTTTGTTCAACATCAGGTGGGCCTACTGAAAATATGTCTAAAACTAGTTTAAACACTAAACAGAACCATGGACAGCTTGTAATTGCTAGACTTCAGCTTTTGTATTGAGTTGCATTGAATTTGCATGGGATTTATAGTCTATTTTTCTAAGTTGCACATGGTGGTAAATTTAATTTGCAATACTTTGAGTTTTGAATTAGCGTACTGACTTGTGCATGTTTCTTGGCAACTAAGGCTGCATCTGAATTTGTTGTCTAGAGCTAGGTCTAGGTCTTTGCTCCATTGGAAATATGCAGAGACATCTGGACAGTAGACCTAGCCATAGCCCTGGAAGCCCATTTCAGACCCAGCCTAAGTGCTACAGAAAGTAAAACCTCAAATGAGAAGCCATTCTCACTTTATAATTACATTCTTTTAGGTGAACTGATGCTTAAAGCTATTTTTCAGTCACAAAAAGAAAATGCACTTAAATTTTTTTTACAAATTCAAAAATGAATATTAAAAACATTTTTATTCTGTGGTGGCAGCAATATCGTGCAGAAGAGAAGTTCAAAGATCTTATTTAATCAGTGGTTTTTCTTCCCCTTATAATGAGAAAGGCTTTTCATGAATTTTTATTATATTTTGGCAATTGATTTCAGCCTCAGTTTAGCTTAAAATTGGTAAATGTATACTTTCAAGGTGCACCTCTAATAGTTCCACCTTTAAAACTACTGAATAAAATAGAAATCCCTCCAAAAGAATTAAATAACCCCAGTAAACAGCAGTGCGCAGCATTGTAAGACTGGACAAGTTACCTTCCTATTTGAATGAGAATTACTTTTGAATCAAAATACAACTGTGCCGATTTCTTGAGATGACTGAGATTGAGAATGAATGCCATTGTTTCTCTGAGCCTCTGAATCTTCTCCTTTGTTTTTCAGTTTAATTTTCTGGATCATAACCTTTCTGTTTTTCTGGCTTGTACTTTTTTTCATTTTAACTGCAACAGTTTGTTCTGCATCAGCTCTATACTGTCACTTGTATGTTAAGACTTTCTGTCCGCTATCTATTCTTTGATCAATTTGAGTCTTGAGATTTCTTTACGTCTACACTTCATTCTGAAATATTCAAACTCCATGTGAATTCCAATGATTCTGCATGAGCATGCATGAGAGTAGACATACAAGTTAGCTTGTGCCTGTCTTTCAACCCTTTTATAGCTGTTAAACCTCCTGATGAACCCCAGAAAGTAGTATTTAAAACAGTTTATGACAATTGTCCAGCATTCATAGAGTGTCTCTTAAGATACCAAGTCAAAATGTAAGGAGAGGAAAGCCAGGCTAGCTTTTAGTAAAAGCCTGCTGCTGTCCAGCAGTGATTATACAGGTTACTGGATAAACATTTTATTCAGACGTTATTTTCTCTGTATTTTTAATTTATAAAATTTGTATGATGTCTTTTTGAATACTCGGCAAAGTAAAGGGTTGATTCAAGACTGTACCATTCATGCATGGGTGATTCTCTCATTCAGATTCAAAGTCTTCTTTGCATGTTACTTTTCTTACCCTATGAGCTTTGCATGCCATATAGCAATTGCCATCTTACATATTTGCATGTTTTTTTGCAGTAGTATTCTCAGTATTAGAGGAATATTTTCTGAACGTTCTGAACGGCCGTGATTTTTATGTTGAGAAGACCTGTTCAAAGAGCTACAGTTGTGAATGTGAACAGCCGCACCAATCTTCTCGCATTCGCGTGTGAGCTTGAGTGTGGTACACAATGCCAACATTGCCCAATATTCTTTGACTTTTAATGCCTTACCATGATTTTTATGGGCAATTCCTCCAAATTCCTTATTTTTAACATAAGGATTTCGTTTATTGAATAATGAAACCATTTAAAAGATTTAAGCACCTGCCCTTTAATCTGCATGAACCTTTCATTATATTTCTGCTGGAGTATTTTTCTGTGCATGTGTTTTGTTTGTTTACATGTCCATTTATCTATTTGTTGTTTTTCTGCTCATTTGTCCATGTCCTTTTTGTTGGGTTGTTTCTCACGTTAGCATTTTCTTTTATGGTAAATGTCTGCCAATACCATAGCTATGTGTTTCTCTTTCTTGCCTTCTTTGTTTATAAGTGAAAACTGAAGTCAGAATTAAAGGTTTTATAGGTTTTCCTTTTTCTTTGAGTTGTTTGCAGAGGTTGAATTTTTTCACTGAGAGTCCATCTTTAGCCTTCTTTGACGTTCACCACTGATGTGACTGATTGGCTGAGTTCACACCCCCAAATCCAATTGTTTTCCTGTTCATGAAATATTTTGCGCGTAGTTAAAGTGTAGCTGCAATGAATGAAGCACTTCTGTATTCTATTGCCTATGTGGGAACAGCTACACGCGTGCATGGAAGTCTGTCCTATCAGCGCAGCCATATGCTGACTCGCGCTCGCTTTGTTCCCCAAAGACCTTGGCTTTTTGAAATACCGCACTGACTTATTTCTGTCACACACAATGAAATATTATACTCTTCTTCACAGTGTGAAAACTAATTTGATATCCTTCTAGGGTTAAATGCATTGAAAAGTGCACTTTTTAACATTGACAATTATTCGTGCTTTCAGAGGGCGCTGTTGCTGTGATGTCATCTAGGGAAGGCATGGTTCAGTGTTTAAGTTTTCTGTTAAACTTGTGAACCCAGAAGTGACTTGCTGGAAACACTAAGAATGGATCATTGCTTGCTCATTGCTATGTACTTACAAAACAAATCATTTAAGAAGAATAAATGTAGGCCAGCAATATCTTTTAAAAATGCAAGATTTTTTTTCGCACCAACTAATGCAACATTTAGGTTTCTTCCTGGCATGACATCACTGTTTTGTTCATGAATATGGAAACACCCGGCATAAAAACAAAAAAAGCACGAAAAAGTTATTTGAAATAGTGAAACAAAAATTGGAAGTGAAGTTAACAGAGACACAAAGGTGCATTTTGGAGGTTTGCATCAAAGAAGACCACTACAGTCAGTCCTTTTATTTTAAATTGTTCACAAGGAAGAAGAAACGGAAGTACTAGTAAAGAAAATAGAAATTTACCTGAATGTGCCTGTGTCTATACATAAAGTACTCTTCTGGCTGTCTCACTGATATGTTAAAATACTAGTATTATTTAAGTGCTCTTTAAAACTGATTATTCACTTTCAATTACTCATATCTTCACACAAATATTCGTTGTTGCTAACACTTCTATGTCATTGTCAGTCTGCTGCTTTGCATTTCACCTAACCATTCATACGTACTCATATTTCTAAATTAAGATAATAGATTTGGCATTTCATTCTCAATCTTTTGCTCTGCCAGTTTTTTAATGGAATTTGTGGTTTTAACACTTACTCTCTGTTTTACCTATTTTTTTTCCTGATTAGATCAGCAACTGGGCTTTGGATATTCTCAAAAGTTTTGGTTTAGCTTTGATGGAATGACCAATACTGAATTTTAAAGCTCCTTGCATTGAAAATCAGTGTAACATCTTGCAAAAATGTGGTCACACTAGAATTGATGTGGTAATTAAATCATGAAGGAAATTTATCAAAAAGTTTAAGTAGGTAGTATGTCATATGTATCTCTTGACTTACAATTGGAAATTATTTGTGATGGAAATAAAAAAGAAACTACTTTAAAATGGAAGGATCAAAAAACAATAATAGCAAATAAACATTGTGATCAATTCAGCTAGCCCTATTAAGCCTAGTTTACATGTCAGTGTAAAGAGATGTAGTGAGCAGTGCTGAACTGTCCCCAGTGATACACAGTTATATGGAAATGTTTGGAAGTTGGATCATGTTCAACTTGCTAATCGTGTTAAGCTTCTAGGGGTAGGATAGCTGGCACAAAGAATATCCCCATAGAAATATACACACTGGCATGACAGGCAAACAACGATGTCCCTAAAGTACTAGGCATTTTGCCCATTTTGTTCCAGCAGTATAGGGGCCTACTATAATTGGCCGCAAATGAAACTATCAAATTAATAGCCTTCAAGGAGTACTACAACCACCTGAAAAGGCACTTTAAACAAAACTTTAAGAGTTTTGGATGCTCTCTGCGTTCATTACGAACATATGAAAACTAGGCTTAAAATGTAATGGTTCTTCATGTGGAAGCTGTGCTTTGAAACTGTACTAAAAGCGTGGTAAAAATGTGCTATATTTTTAGACTGATTGTAAATGTCTCATCAGCCTGGTAGTTTTTCTAATCTTAAAGCTACTGGAAAATGTCGAACTAGGACCGAGTTGAATGAAGTTGCTCTGGGTGCACGTTGGAAGTCAGAGTTAATACACCTTGACAAACAAGGTTCTAGAACAGTAAACTGTTCCTCAAATTGTTTTTCGTTTTTATCTGAGCTGTGGCACACTGGTTTTGGCAATTTCTCCATCAGAATACAAATAAAAAAAAACAAAACAAAAACTGACCAAGCTTCTACAGTATCTTGTCATTGACGTTGAAAGCACACTGTTGCCCTCGTCTGTGTTTTCCCATTGCTCCAGCAATGATTCTTTTAATGTTGGAAAGTGCAGAAGTTTAAATAGTGTGGAACTCCAAAAGCCGGGGAAAAATAGTTGTGAAGGAATCTGTTTTTTTTTGCAGTATTATTTCTCTTGGGATGATACTTTGGCTCAGTTGTAATCTTTTTGGATTGTCAAAGATCCAAAGTCAGAATCCTGCTTATTTCAGCACAGCACATTGCTCAGTTCTCAACTCTCAGTTCTTGTTCAGCATAATGCAATGTAGTTGGAGAAAATGACACCATTTGCACATAGTGCTTAGGGTCAGTTTTACAATGTTAAGTTTGCCAGTGTGTTTCTGTAATATCAAGTTGGACCTATAGCTGTGTGAGAACAGTGCATCTTTCAAAGTTGGCCCGACTTGGGAAGGTCATACATGCACATGTATGTCTTTGTCCATGTGTGGACTCGCTTGAGTAATTTTATTCATATCTCATTGGGTACAAACTTAGTGGCCAATTACAAAAACAACTGTGCGATTGAAAGCGGACAGACTTTATAGGGTACCCTCGCAAGGTTAAAAATGCTGAAATCGTGGTATTTGGGAAATGTCAATTGCAGTATGTTTTAGCTTCCAAAAAAGCAAACATGCGTATGAATCAAAGGTGTAAATACTGTATTGTTGCCTAGGCATACATGTGCAAACTAGAAGTTGATCTGCATTACAATATATACTTGTACATTGGCGCATTTTGATACCAAATGTGTCTAGTGTTTCAGAAAGTACTTCCTGACTCTTTGTTTTTAATTCTCTGAAAGTTTAATCAGCATAAATTCTTAAGAGGATTATCCTGTAAAGGCGAGAGTTTTTTTGAAGTTGGTGCTTGGATCTGCCACCTTTTGGATTCGGAGCTGGAAAAAAGTTTTTTATTTTGTTCTCTGGTGTCTGACAGGCGGCATTGTCCCCGAATTCAATTTTGTGAGCTTTGATCCTTAATGGCTAGTGCTAGCGATAAGGTATACGTCATTTTTCTTTTTGGAAAAAGAGCTTTTGGTATTCCTCCCTCACTTGAAGACCCTTATTTGTGTCTCTCTCTCTTGAGACTGTGTAAAAAGTTGTTTTTTTTTGTTTTTGTTTTTTGTGCCCTCTAAATATTTTTCTTAAGAAATAAAGGAGCACCAACTAATAATAAACGCTCGCTTAACTGTGTTTTACAGAACTAGAAAAGACAAGATTGTACCTTTAACCAGTTACATGAAAAACTTATCTTTCAAGACTGAAATAACTCAGTTTTACATTTTTTGAAATGTTAACAGTCTTTTGTAAAGACTGAAGCAAGTTGTGTTTGTATTTATAAAATGTAGGGCTCTGTTTACTTTCATCATTGTGATTTTTCATGTTGCAAACCCATTTGATGCAAGTTCAAGGTAAGTTGGACATTTTACATTTTTTTTTATTCTGTGGAAAGAAAGCAACTTTACCATTTTGTCAATCTGGAATTTACCCTTACAGTTTTCCTAGTCTTACACAACATCACGATATGTTGCATTTTAAAAGCAAAGGCATTAGTGAATACCTTGAAATTTATTGCAAGATATGATTCTTCATTGCTCAGAATTATACAGTTCTTTTGGTTTTTTTAAATCTTCAAGGGTCACAAGTTTGATTTTAAAAAAATCGCGACAGTTACTGACTAGGTTAACAATGAATAGTTTTTACTATACTCAAATTGTACTACTGCAACTGCATTATGACACAAAACAGAGTAATGGAGACCAGTCACATTAGCAGTCTTCTTCCTTTGGTTATAATTTCTGCAAATGTTTCAACGCCCTAAATATTTTATACTTTGTCATACAAGTTGTAATTCAAACGAAACAGTAGATAACTTTACCCGCTCTCGCTGTAAAAATGGGCAGATAAAAAACTATGTTTACCAATAAGTTTTACTTACAGATATTAATAGTATGGCCCCCACACCGATTACACTCGTAAGGAACAGGTTGTGGAGTACCTGTATCAAGGCATGGCAAAAATGTAAAAACCGCCAGGGAAACGCTGCTATTGGTACAATAACCCCGCGATCATGAACTCCATGCATTAACAAAGGGGCTCACACACACCCGGCCCAGAGCATGTAAGACACAAAGACAAAAAAATTTTCATCAGAATGTACACACAGGTCACATGCACTGCCACCCTATCCAAAGGCATTGATGACCTCTCAATTCTTTGAGCTCTCACTGGAGGGATTTTGTTGACAGCTCGGTTGTGGGTCAGCTAATCAATGTGATATTATTTGTTGACGGTAGCTACCCACAATTCCTTATCCAGTGCCCTCTGATGGGACAGTGGGTATGCAAGACCACATGGGTCACCACACATGGTAGCCATATGGCCTTGATGTGTCACCCTAGTCTTTGTTTTGTGCTCGGAGTCCATAATGGTATTCATTACTTAAAGTGTTCTTTATTATCATTCATTGTCATCAATCAAAGGGATGAGAACGATCCTCACATTGTTCTGAAACAGTGCAGAAGGCCAGATGTTGGCTTTCAGGTTAGGCTAATGTTACAGTGTTCCCTAAGATTAATCTGTTAATATGTATTTTTTCTTCTAGCTGACTCGAATACTTCACCGTATCCACAAAAATTACCTTGCAAAGACAACTCTGGTAATATCTATAGTGATGGGGAAAGTTTTGATATGACTGACTGTTCCTCCTGTATTTGCAACAATGGCACACTGAAGTGCACCTTTGAATCATGCCAGCCGCCAACGTGTCGAGAGCCAAAGAACTTTCCTGGTGAATGCTGTCGTCTATGCCCATACAGTAAGTGTTTCCCCTTCCTCCAAACACTCTGGATATGATTTTAGAGAGACAAATTTTGAGGTGAATACTTGGAAAAGTAACCCAGGAAAGCAGTGTTTTAAATCAACGATAATACTGTCTCAAAGTAATGCATTAATAAGCCTCTTAAAAAATATGAGGAATTCTCTACTTTGGTGACTGCTTTTTGCAATCTGTAGAAAATATTTTGGCTCCAAGAATGTCAAACCGTTGTGTAATTGGAATTGAATTATGCACAGCTGAGAGAATCACTGCACACCCACACCTTTTACTTGCAGCAGGTTATTTGTTGGTGTGGTCACAAAGTGGCACATCCAGTTTCATGTACTGTCTAACCATTTTTATTCTCTGCGAAGATGTGACCGTGAATGACGTTACACCAAGCATCAGTGGGAGTGGTATTGTCAGGGAGGGTCAGGCAGAGAATGAACTCTCTGTGAATTTGGATGTGCTGTATGCCAACACCAGAGAGACCACAAGTGTTACAGGCCAGGGCCTGTGGGCAACTAGATTATGGATCAGCAGCGATGAAGATGGGTCCAGTGAACTGTCAGGCACGGTGGTGGAGCAAGCCCTGACGGAAGGTCAGCAATCCAAGGACCTGTCCAAGGCTGGAGGGGCTACCAATTTCTACATCAATGACATCAGGTACCAATTTGACATGACGGGGCACACTTGCGATGATGCTAAGTACCTCTGCGCCAAATTCGACAAAGGAGAAAACCCCCAGCCGGCCAAGGACTTCTTACCATTTGCATTTGAAGCTAGGCCATCGGAGGATGTGCTGACTGGCTGCACTGAAATACAGAACTGTCAAGGTAAGGAAACCACTCCATATAACTCTATCACCTTGCAGTTAAATGGTCTGTTGTTTGCCAGTGTGTCATTTTCATGTGTTAAGTCATCAGCTGATCTTTGATACCTGCATTATATTCAAGGAATCTGAATCAAATGATCTTAACGTAAATTGAGTTTTCATTTTTTTTTCAACACATTTTCATTCTTTGACTTGTGTCAATTGTTATTGTAACACAAAAAAAGGAAAGTCAGAAAAAATGAAAAAGAGAGAACTAAAGTCAATGCGTAAATGATGAATTTAGACCCTGAAAGTAAATCAAAGACTTAGTGGTCAAATAGCCACGTTTGGGAAATGTCTTTTACTCAACTTCAAACTGAAAGTGTCATCTGCATGGAGCCAATCATAGAGGATTTCAAGAAGAAAGGGTTTCATCCATTGGTTTGTGCACTCCAAGCCATTTGCCGTGCTCGGACTAAATTTTCCATGCTCGCTCAAGATAATTTCGTGCACAGGAAATGTTCTGGAGTGCACTAATAAATGATTCTGCCCCTTTGAAGTGTTTGAAAGTGCACAAAATAAAATCATACCCATGATTCAAGTTGCATCTCAAATGTCCTTCAGGTGCTCTTTTTATGAGTAATTAACATCACAGTATTTCACTTCATTTCATGTTATTTTTCCCATGACGTCACCTCCCATGATCACCCGATTGTAGATTCAAAATGCACTTTCACACCATCCATTCACCATCGACCTGACAGTCTGGGGACTCAGGTCTTTGCAATAAGTATTGACAGGTTTTGTTTCACCTTGGGTATGTGTTCTAGAAACACAATTTCATGTGTCCACTTTTCCATTGTCATTTTGTTCATTTCGATTCATTAGTTTTCACATACACACAGGGTCGCCTCATGAATTTTGTACATTTTTGTATCTGTACTTCAACACGTCCATTCATTATGGTTCAACTCCATGTATCATGTCTATAATAAAAGATATCCGATCACAAATAATAATTTCAATTCATTTTCCACTGTCACTATGTTAGTGTTATCACTTTCCCATGTAATGTAGGAGATAAAAGAAACATTGGTCATTCTTTTTGTAGGAAGTAGCCCTCTTCCACATTTAAATGCACTCTTCATATTTTGAAAACTTTCACCTCCAAGAAGTATTCGCACTGACTAAATGCCAACGACTTTCATTCACAAGAAATTTCTTAAATCTTTAATGCGGGAAATTCACAGAAGAGAAAGAAATTCAAAAGACGATCTGCAGCAAAATGTATAAGTTCTTTGCCTAGAGTTTCTTTTCCTCAAGGACAATAGGCAACAGATTGTCTATTCTAATTTGCTCTGCTATAGCTGGATGCAGGGGCTTATCCCATCTTTGCGAATCAACCAAAGCGGCAATACTGCCAAGCCGTTTGACTAGCATCATTATCGACTGGTGAGTTTGATGTAAAAAAGACATGAGAACTAAAATGTTAAGAAAAGAAGAAATGGAATAGTGGAAGCATTCTTGAGCTACAGTACCTAGGCCTACAGAGTAAGTTTCTGTTAGGTTTTGCTTGGGGGGAAGTGCACATAATTTGCAACAGTACCTGCAGGAACTGCAGGTGTAGAGCCACGATACCGGTTGATCAGGCCATGATTCTTTCTTTTTCATTCCATGTGTTCATTGTACCAATGCCATTCATGTACAGTTGTTCATCTGTTTGTTTTTTCCATAATTCATGTTGGTTCAACTCATGTTCATTGAGATCTGTGAATCCATTCATGAAATTGTCAGTCCATTCATGAACCACAAATGGAATGAATAATTGTCATTGTTCGACATGTTCATTTTACTAATGTTATACTGGAGCACTATGATGACAAGTATGTAGCAGTTTTAATGTTTGATTCCTCTCAGTAAAAGAGGCATCTGTTTTAACGTATTTTCAGTTTTGATTATTTTCTCCTCCGTTTGTTTTTGGTTTCTTATGAAATGGCACACAAAATGTGGTTACGATTTTAGAATAACACATTTTTATATGAAAATTTAAAAGAAGCAGTTTAAGTTTTATGCCTTCAAATGTTTGTACTATTTCTGTTATGTTGATGTAGATACATGCCAAACATAAGTATCATGAAGTATGTTAGTATAATTTTTATTTGATCAAAAAAGAAACTTGGTCCAACAGCCAGACAACTTTTATCCCAACGTGTTTGCAGGAGTGACAATCCGTGGCTTAAGGGCCAGTGGGAGAACTGACAGTCTAGTGGTAGGCCGGCAGGCGGATGTTACCATCGACGCCACCGCAACATTCACTGACCAGAGCCGCGACATCGCTGGATCCGGGCTGTGGCGTTTGGGCATCTTTGGAAGCAAGAATGACGACGGCACAGGGGAGAAGTTTGACTACCAAAGCCAGACCCTGAGCGCCGCCCATCAGGCCCGACCTTTGACCCCTGGGGGATCCCGCGAGTTGACCTTCACCGGTGCCAAGGCCAAGTTTGATTGGCTGTCCGTGGGCTGCAACGATTTCAACTACCTGTGCTATGATTTCTCAAAGGGCCCCACGCCCAATCCCGATTTCTCATTTTCAGCTCTGCCCTCAGGTGACACAATGACTCTCTGCAATGAGCAGGAATGCAGAGCAGGTTTGTTCTATTTCATATTTTTGAAAAGTAACGGGTCTTGTCGCTTTTAACATGAAACCGAAAATGTGTATATTTTCAATCCACTTGTCACTGCTGTGAAGTAAGATTCCCTTGAGCTTTTATGTTGTCTTTGACATCATACATGTTATTACCAACAAGTGCAATTGGGTCAAATGCAAGTACTTTGCATATATAATGGTGAAAGTTGATTCTGGCACTGAAAACCTACATATATTAACTGCCAACCCCCACTAAGTGTACATGTACATGGGTACAGGACATGTGCGGTGAGTTTCAATGCAGTCATTGACGGTGTTTGGCTTGCTGGTGTTTATGTCTGACTGAAGTGATTAAAATTTCTTGAATTTGTTACGAATGTCCGTACATATACCTCAGGGCTGCATCGTGACCGTTTCATAATTTGTGGACTACCAGCACATTAGAAACTTTTTATCTTTTATGTTATTCATCATTTGCAGGAATTTAAATTGCTCTGTATTGTATGTGTATGTAATGTGTGCACCGTTTCTAAAATGTTCTTGGAAATTTAGTCTTGCATGGAATTCACTTCATTTATATCGTGGATTACTCTGCACTCTCCATGTTGCAGATCATCCAAAGCTTGCCCAAGAAATTTTGATCACTGTATAAATACCGGTAACTTAACATCATGGTATTGTTCACTGCATTCACCACTGCTCCATTCGTCAAACTGATTTTTTTTACTTACCAGAGCACATGTATTATGCAGCAGAAACCTCTAAGTTTCCTAAAGAGATTTAAAAGCTACAAGTCTGATATTTTATAAGAACATATACACCCAGCAAGTTTTCACTTGCACGAATGACACTTTGTTCAGTCAGTGTAACCTTTGTCAAAATGCATTGTACTCTCTTTCTTCCTACTGAAGTATTTGTGAAATAAACAAACTAATTATCCAACTAAACATCATTGTCTTGAGTTTGTTGTTCCACAAGACTGTAGAAATCATTCAACTTAACCTGTTTAGGATGAAATGTTCATGCCTGTCATGAAGCCATGTAGTACAGGATTCATGGGGAGTTGTGTTTGATGTCTTTACTGTGTGTATTAGTATTATTGACATTGCACAAGCAACTTTGATGTTATGTTTGTTTTTAAGCATTTAATTGTCATAGTGTTTAAAAGAATGAGTGGTGTTATTGCTTGTAATTGTTGGCAGGTCATTTAAAGTAGACGATTTTGTTTGATAATGATGAATGCCTCGATTGAACTTCTATTTACAGGAACCACAATATCCAGTACTAGCGCCCGTCTCAACAGTGGCAAGGTAGCGGATGGCAGAACCAGCAACCCCTACTCCATCTCCTACTCCGCCACAGGTGGCGGCACGGGCATTGTCGGGAATGGCATGTGGGCGCTGAGTGCCTACGGCAGCCCCAACGCTGATGGCTCCGGCAAGATGCTCGGGGAGCAGAGCCAGGTCTTCACCCAGCAGCAGGCCGACATGGACTTCCTGCCGGCTGAGAGCACCCGGCTGGACTATGGCAATGTGGACTTTAACTTTGACATGACGGGCCTGACCTGCGAGGATGTCAAGTACATCTGCCTGAAGCTGAGGAAGGGGGATAACCCCCAGCCTGACTTCACCCTGACCCCCGAACCCAATGAGGATGTCATGAGGAGTTGTGTACCAGCAGAATGCTCAGGTTTGTATTAAACAGTCCATAGAGTACCAAAGTGAATACGTCATGTGCACAATTAGTGTGTAAACGGCATTAGCCTGAGAACCAGCATGTGAACCAACATGCGCGGGTACTCCATTCATTTGCACTGCACTTTCTGGTTCACAGTGACATCACTATAATTCATGAGGAAGTCTGCTCTGAATAGAGGCAACCCTCATCAACAAAGAAAAAAAAGGTTGGGAGAAAAATTTCAACTTGGTGCGCAGTGCACACACAAATACATTTCAACAGAGAAACTGGTCACATGCATGTACAGTCCATATGTACACAGTTACTGTTTGTTATCTAGGACCTTATAAATTCTAACACACCTGTTAATTTACCCCTTACTTCAGAATTGTTGCTGTCCATGTTTGGTTACTCTGGTGTGACCTATACGGTTAGTGTTTTGGCGTGTTTTTGGCTTGGCGTGTTATTCTGTTTGCCCATAAGCGTCACTTAGCATTTTATCTGCTTGGTCTCAATTGAGATCCTTTGAAACAGTTTTTGTCTGTTTACATTCTTCAGGAGTCATTGCCGATCGATTTGACTGGAGTTACGATGCCGGAAATCCCATCCCCGGTCAGCAAACACCCGTCACATTCAATGCCGAACTCGGCACCCGGAGTGGTAGCCGAGACCTGTCCGGCTCGGGGCTGTGGAGGATGGGCATGTACGGGAGCAGGAGCCCCGATGGTGATCCCTCGGACCGCTTCGGCTACGTCAGCCAGGCCCTGAATCCAGAAGGGGCATCAACATCACTCACGGGTGGGTCCACCATGTACATTCGGAACCAGCAGACAGACTTTGACATAGGCTCCATCGGCTGCAACGAGTACGGGTACGTGTGTGCTGAGTTCACCAAGGGAAACATGCCTGAACCAGACTTCCGATTTGAGGTCAGTGGCCGGACTGACGTGAGCGACAACGTTCTGACATCGTGCAAGAAACAGAAGTGCTCAGCTCGTAAGTTAAATGTTGAATCAAAGCTTTGATTATTTCAATTAGAGAGTGAAACATGAGGTATTAAATGAAAGATGTTAAACATAAAGGTGAGATATGTCTTGTCTGACTGGATAAAAAATAAAATTTGCATTTGGTTTCATTTTAGGTGCTGTGTTCACCGGTTTGGAGTCCTCCATTAGAGGAGATGGTCCAGTCATTGAGGAGAAGCAAGACAATCAGTTGGTCATGGACATTACAGGTGTCACCGGTGAAGGGTCCACTAGAGTGTCGGGATCCAACCTCTGGAATGTGGGCCTGTACGGCAGCGCCAACCGTGATGGCCGCGGCCGCAAGCTTGCTTACCAGGAGCAGGTCCTGAGCCAGCCTCAGAGGGATCAGACCCTAGAGATGGACGAGGACCTTCCCTTCCCCAATACCCAAGTCAGTTTTGACATGAGAGGGCTGCAGTGCGTAGATGTGAAATACCTGTGCACAGAGCTGCGCAAGAATCGTGATGCTGATCCTGATTATACTTTTGATGCTGAGCCAAACGAGAGGGCCCTTGTTTCCTGTACTGAGCTTGGAGATAGATGCAAAGGTAGGCATTTTTGCAAAACTGAAGTCATTTTTGTAACCCATTATTTTCTTTTTGTACAGTATAACTCTTGCAATTGTTGTAGAGTCTTCTTGCTAAGCATGTTTGGCATCGTATGAAACAAATGATGATGTTTGGGGCATTAGATTTGACCCCTCTGTTGATTGAAGTTAAATTAGCTCTTTGTACTCAGCTATGCCAAGAGATCGGGGACAAATTCACAAACTTGAACCCATGACCTCCAATTCACCAGTGTAAACTTGCTTGATCACCTTGTTTGTTTAGGCAGTGGGAGGTGTAAATTATAAAGATATTAAAACTTCCCCCATCCTGCTCACCTTGTCCTTTGTTCAGGTGTGACAGTTACTGACATGGACTGGTCTTACGAGACTGGCCAAATGCAGTATGGAATGCCGACCCCCCTGTCCATCGATGCAACAGTGCGGACAACCCCGGAGAGCCGTGAGCTGGAGGGCACCGGGCTGTGGAAGATGAACCTGTTCGGCAGCCGCAATGCTGATGGTTCTGGCCAGAGACAACCGCAGCGTACCCAGATCCTGGATCCCTACAACCAGGCTAAAGCCTTGCCGGCTGGGGGACCTGTTCAGTTCAATGACGTCAACACCAGACTTGCCATGGAGGATCTGGGCTGCGGGGACTTCCAGTACCTCTGCTTGGAGTTTGAGAAGGGCGATTATGCTGACCCTCGCTATTCATTCCGAACAGCCGGTCCAGGAGACTCCATCATCAACTGTAAATCAGTGGATTGTGGAGGTGAGTATCAACCTCCCGCAGATTAGATTCAGAATAAGCTGGTGCTTAAACTTTGTGCAAGTGCTGTGTTGCATGTTTTGGTCGAGTGATAGTGATTTCAATCATGGAAGACTCCTGAAGGTAGTTTTATCAGCAATGAAAGGCAGTAACACTACATGGCAAATTGTTGATTTCTATTGTGTAAGTGCTTTATTATGATGGCCAACAGGTGTGTATGTGTCTGGTGTGGACTCAACGCTGGTTGGTGGCGATCTGTTCGAAGGCAAACCTGCCAACTCCATTCAGTTTGACACCCTTGTTCAGACTACTGATGAAAGCATCCCAATGGTTGGCCGCAACATGTGGCGACTAAACCTTTACGGCAGCGAGCGCCCCAATGGACAGGGCCCACGCTACAACCCTCAAGAGCAAGTTCTGTCTGATTACTTCAGTAGCCGGGAGCTTATGACTCCCGGAGAAGCTCTCACCTTCCAGACTATCAACACCGAATATGACATGACAGGGGTGGACTGCAGGAGACTGAGGTACCTCTGTACTGAGTTCAGCCGCAACCCCAGCTCCTCACGGGACTTCGAGCTAACCCCCGTCCCCAACGAGAGAGTGCTCAGAGACTGTATGGAGGTGCCTGATGACATGTGTAGAGGTAAGTCCATTTAAGTCTCGTTGAGAAAGATTTAGGCTGATGACCATGAATCACAGATAAATCACTTGCAATCTTACTTGGGACCCTTGGTCTAAGAAAACAAAACACTAGTTAGATTTTCCAAGCCATCTCAGAAAAATGATCTCCTTTGATGATGCCAGAGATTCAAGACAATTACCATACCCCTGAAGTTGTCATTTTCTATCTTCTGTTGTCCTATCTTCATTTAGGGAGCAAGTTATTTGAAGCATTTTCTTGTCATTTCAAAAATTGTCATCAGGAGTTGTTATTGACGATATGGACTGGAACATGCGAGTGTTGTCCGACAAAGTTGTCTCTGGTCAGGCATCACCGATTAGACTCTCTGTTGACGTTGAGCCAAGAGCGTCAGCAGGCAGCGCCAGTGGTGACAGCCTTTGGCGTGTCGGTGTCTTCGGCTCCACCAGGCCTGATGGCAAGGGCAAGCAGATTGGACTCAGGCGGCAGATCCTGAACCGTGAGCAATCCAGCCGGGACCTGACGGCCGGCGAGACCCTGTCCTTCCCTGAAATTGACACAGAGTTCGACCTGTCGGCCATTGGCTGTGATTCAGAGTTCCAGTACCTGTGTGTGGAGTATGCAAAGGGTCTACGGGCTCGGCCAGACTTTAAGTTTGAGAATGCTCGTGGTGGAGAGGTGGTGACAAGGTGTAAAGACCAAGAATGCCGTAAAGGTTAGCACATTCTTCTATTTCTCTAATCTGCCTCACGTTGAAGTGCATTCTGACCAGAAAAGACAAGAAAGCTTAGTGGGAAGTTTTACAAAGGTCTTATTATGCATGCAGTCACGCAGGCACATACTTGTAAACCGTACATTCATATAGAAATTAACTGGCATTGTTGAGGACATCCCAACATAGGACCATCTTAGCCGTTTCAAAACACCCCCTTTCCTGTACCAGCTCTAAGTGGATAGAGTACCAGTTCTTAGTTTGTTTCTCAAGTCTGATCTAATCTTTGTTGCTCAGTTTTCTTATTCTGTAAATCCTGGATGTCATCAAAAATGACAACCAAACCTTATCACTAGATGAAGTTCTGTGTCTCTTAGGATGGTATGTTTGTAGTTATCCCAGTTTAAAATTTTCTCCTGAAAATATTTTCCTTCTTTGAAGACCAAGTCACATGTTTCATCTTCAGGCTTGAGTTTTCTGTGGATACTGCTTTCTTGTACAAGTTTTCATAAAAAACAATTGTTCCTTTTACTTTTCAAGGGGTGAAAGTTCAAGGTTTGAACGTCCTTGGCAATGATTACTCAGTCTTGAAAGAGAATGATCCCTACAACCGGGTCATGTTTGACATGACTGCTGTCACCACCCCCGACAGCGGTGGGGTCTATGGTGATAACCTGTGGGACCTCACCCTGTTTGGCAGCCAGTTCGAGAACGGTGCTGGCCGTCGCTTCAATGAGCAGAGAGGGGCATTCAGCAACTACCAGCGCAACAAGGATGCCTACCCAGGGGAGGACATCGACTTTGGCATGGTGGACACCAACTTCAACATGAAGGGCTTGACTTGCAACGACGTGCGCTACCTGTGCGCTGAGCTGAATCAGGGCGCCAGACCAGACCCGCCATTTGAGTTCACACCTGTGCCCGATCGAAGCGTTCTCAGGAAATGCTTTCGTCAAAAATGTGATGGTATGATATTGTTTAGAACAAAGTGCTATTCAGTGTAAAAAGCATTGTTCAAAATGGAAAAGCCCTGCAATTTTTTCCTTTCTAAAATCAGGTAACCACAGTCAGAACCCATTAATGTTATGGTGCTGTGCTTTTCGACCAACACATCGAATTTGATAGAGTGCATGCATAAAATGAAAAAGTGCCTACCACATGCATGAGATTCATGTCTTAGCAATAGGCCAAACAGTGTCTCCTTATGTTTTTTCCTCTCAACTCAATTTGTATTGCCGTGTA
Organism: Acanthaster planci; assembly: GCF_001949145.1. The sequence continues at coordinate 1,595,513 of NW_019091396.1, forward strand.
CTCTTTCTTTTGTGAAGTGTGTTTCGAGAGGTGCGCTAGTCACGTGCTCTTCATTGTTAAATTGAAATTAAAGTCAGTCGTTAAACAAGTAAAACTTTCTTCCAAGCCAGAAGGATTGAGTGTTTGGGATGAATATTTTTCAGCGTAATTAATTTCTTGCAATCTTCCAGGTATTACAATTGACAGTACCGACTTGAGAGGGGATGACTTTGACATCAGTGAAGAAACCACTGAGATCGAGTTTGATGTCAGTGTGACCTCCAACCCCAACAGTGGTGATGCCACCGGAGCGAACCTCTGGAGGCTGAACACCTTTGTCTCCAACTATCCCGACGGGACAGGGACTCGCCGCAACCTGGTCAGACAGACCCTGACCCCTGAGATGGCTAGTCGCGACCTTAGGTCAGGCTCGAGGCTGAACTTCAACAACCTGGCAGCCCGCATCAATAAGGAGGATCTGCCTTGTGAAGAAGGGGGTGGATATTTGTGTGTTGAGCTTTCCAAGGGGGATACATCCACTCTTGATTTCACATTGGCGGGATCACGGGAAGGTGCCTTGAAGAAGTGTCGAAAACTAAATTGTGTCAAGGGTAAGAGGCTAACGTGGCGTCCGCAAGGCGAGAGTGTCATCAGGTCACCTATGAAGATCTGAAGTGTTTTAGTGTATAAAACGTGTTCTAGTGTGACCACACTTTGTAATGAAGTTAGCACAAGTTTCAAAGCATTTGACAAATCAAAGTCAGTACGTTGATTGATGTCGATACAGTGTAAGTCATATTTCAGGTTGTCTGATTGATCTCTTTGATTGTGTTTGTGACTTTTTATTTATTTTCTTCTCATGTCCTTCAAACCTTCTTCGTGGATTGCTCCAATTTTAAAATGATCACAGCTGTCAAGGTAGGCCATTGGTATCTTTGTTTCATACATACGAGTAAAGTAATCATCAACATTTAAAGATAAACTAACTCCAACGGCATGAAATACGAGGAAACAAACTTGTTGTTGCTCAGTTCACTTGCAGTTATTAGTAGTGTTGTAGTCGAGTACTTTCCGAATACCAACGTTCTCCGCAAAATACTGAACTGGGTAAGAGGGAACAAAGTCAGAGTGCACAGGCATTTGATGGTAAATGTGCAAAGGTAAGATTACAAAATAAATGTTAGACTTCAGACACTCCCAGTTGTGTAAAATTCAAGTTTTAAGGAGAAAAGTACTCGGCCGAGTACTTTCCGAGTACTTTTGTCCTAAAAAGTTAATTTTAATCAAACAGTGATAGTCTGAAGTCATTATGTTGCTTTGTAATCTTACTTATATGCATGTACCATCAAATACCGATGTACTTCAGCTTTGTTCCCTCCTAACTAGTTCAATATTTGGTGGAGAACTTGGTTCTCAAAAAGTAATTGACTACATCACTGGTTATTAGTATCAAGCACTTCAAATTCAACTGACAGCAAATTTGAGAATCTATACCATACCATTTTGAACAAGCAGTTGAAATCATAAGACAAATCAAGTTTGCCCTGTAGAAAAAAAGTACTCATGTTTGTTGGTAGTTTTTTTTGTTGTTGTTGCAATTTATGTTTGTTGATAGTTTCTTTTTTTTCCCCTGGTTACAAATTAGCCCGAAAAAGGACAAAGGGGAGACAAGGGATATCCAGGAGAACCAGCTCGTGTACCTGTAAGTATACAGTGACGTTAAGAATTGTTTCTCCACCCTGATATGATTGTAACTTGATTGTTGGTCACCAATTGTGCAGCCTGACATGGCATCTGAAAAAGCAAACCACAAAATTGTCACTCCCATTCTGAAAGAAATGCCAATGCTTTGCCAGACCTCTTGCCACCCAAATCCAATGATACAGTGCCCATTTGTAGAAGATATTTGTTTGGGCATTTAGTACAAGTTGTGCAAGAACCAGTCAAAAAGTGTAGTCACATCAGGTTTAACCTGCTTTTGTCCTCTAAAGATTTGCTCAAAATTGTTCTGTTGATTATGTTTGAAGTGCCCCCGTTTTTGTCCTTAAGTAAGGAAATCATCGACAGGAACGCTGGATATTTCCAGCCTTCTAGATTTTTTACATTTTGGAAACAATAAATTGCGCTGTAACTGAAGGTAATTTTTCTATTTGTTTAACAGGATTTTCCCATGGCTGGTCCTCCCGGCCTACCAGGTGTTGCTGGACCACCAGTATGTAAAATTTTGCCTCCAAATTTGAGATTAATTTCTTTTTATTTGCTCACTCTTAAGAGCCCTGTCCCAAGGTGATGTAAAAAATTACATTGAAATCAGAAAGTCCAGACCTGTTGAGTTTCATAGATTTGTTTGTTTTTTGTTCCTGGGAAGCTGAGATTTTTGTGGGTTTTTTGTTTTAGGAAGCTGAATTTTTGTGAAGGGTTATTTTCGTTTCCATTCTAGATGAATTGATTTTTTAATTGAACTCTATACAAAAAGACAAAAAAGTATTGTAACAACAGAATTTAATACCTAACTTTGTGGTGTACTCAAGACCTTTCCTGTTCATCACTGGGGTTCAGTCGCAGTTGTAAGCTTTAGAGGTCTGCCACAAACCGCAGCATGAAACAGTTGAGATGTTCACAATCTGAAATTCCATTCTCTTCAGGGATTTAGCGGCGATAAAGGTTACCCTGGCCGTATGGGACCAAGTGGTCTCAAGGTAAGCTCTCACATCCGGTTTTCCCCCAGTCCCAGTTAGGGATGGGAGTTCATTGTTAAAATCATTTGTTTAACACATTGTGCATGTCCACTGGAACACACTTGTTTGTTTTCTGGAGGTACATTTATTGACTAAAGGTTCATCTGAACCAGTGATACACTCTGTTAAAATTCATCCATTCATAATACCAGGGTTCTTATATAACACTTTTAACTAAGATCAAAGTGCTTTCCAATATTACCCCTGCTCACTGGGCCCCTTTAATCATTTCAAATATCATCTTGGCTCCGTGGGGAGTATACAGCTCTACGAAGCCATTTTGGCACAAATCAGATAAATCAACCACAATAACCAACTCCGCCCTCACAGGTACCCAACTGAATGCCTCATTGATAGAAAGGCCCAAGTCCACCATTTTGGCTTAGGAGAGTGAATTGATGCAACTCCTTCAAAAATATTCATTTTTTTGCTCTGAACTCAAAAAAAGGGTTTGTTAGAGTTGGGCTCTTCTTCCAATTAGATGTTCAATTGCTCCTGGGTGGGGAGAAGCAGTGAGTGACAAAGTGCCTTGCCCAAGGGCACTCACACCATGACCCCAGGCTGGATTTGAACCTACAATCTGCTGCTTTACCCGCCAACTACAAATTCAACTTAATTTCATGATTTTTACAGTCGGCTGCTTCAATCGAGGAAGACTAAACGTGGATTTTACGAGAAACCGAGTGTTCTTGTACATCTTGAAGTCAACCAGCAAATAGTAGTTTTTATAAAAGAAATGCCTTTGCTTCTATTGAACGGTATGCATTCATGACATTCTTGACAGGGACAAAGAGGTGATCCTGGACTACAGGGATATAACGGAGTGGAAGGTCCCCCCGGACCCCCTGGACCCCCTGGCGAGGTAAAAATCATAACGTAGGGGCTCTTATTATCCAGCAACCAGACTTAGAGGCCATTACTAGAAGAAGCTTGCGGGTTGTTTCTCTCTCCTTGAAGGACGTTCTTTGTACCAATGTGATGCTTACAACTTGCCAGAATATGCACTCAGGCTTCAACTTAAGAATGCGTTTGTCACAAGAGAGTGTTCTCCTAGTATGAGACACATGCTTGCATTAAATTACTCTGTAAACAAATCTGACTCGCAAAGCCCTCAGTCCATGAGAGTTAGTTCTGTCTCCAGTGCTTAACAATGGAATTATGACAGACCTAGTCGCCAAAGACCGAGTCGCCAAAGACTGGATGTGTTGTGAGTAAAGCAAGTGTCCTTTGATTAAATGAAGTTACATATACACATGGATAATTCCCATGAGTACAGGTTTCATTTTGACAAGTGTAACTACATACGTGTAAATGATGTACAAAATTTACTGGAACAAAGGGCACTGCAACACTGCAAGAAAGCCAAATTTCCAACAAGGAAACAGAATTACAGTACATAATGTTATTGCGGCATCGTTTTAATCAGGAATTGAACTACATTGAACTGAGTGACCAAGTGGACTTTGAAGGTCCTACAGTAGGCGGTGTCAGCATTTAAAATTGTAACTCTCTTAAAGTGACCAAATTCATTACATTCTTAAAGGGAAAGAACATATTAATTTTTCTTTGATTAATGTACAGGCGCTCGCCCCAACTTATCAGCAAGGATATTATGCCGGCAAGGGACCAGGTTACGGATATGCGGCTGGAGGATATGCACCACAACAACTCATCCAAGTGAGATGTTCTCTTTGAGTAACTCAAAAGATTCACTAGCATGAATAAGCTGGTTGCTTCAAAAAGTGGCTGAATACTAAAGACAATATGGTTGGGCAAATTTTGCATTCGGCACAGAGCAATATTTAGGAAGGATATGGCGCAAGGGGATCAGAATGAACTTTTCTGGTATTTTATTATTAATATTCATACAAAATTGGAACCACCCAGTTGGCCTAGAAACGTTGAATTCTAGTTTGGTCTTGTGGGATGAAATTCATAGGGGCAAACATCCTGTCGTCTTGGGGGCTTTACAATTACACCACTATACAGCAGTAGCATACTCTAGGATTATGACCAGTTACATTTATACAGTTAAGAATTACTTCCTTTTTCTTTTGTTCTTGCTTTCGTCTTTGTCAGGGACCACCAGGACCCCCCGGAGCTCCGGGAGCCCCAGGACAACGTGTAAGTTTGTCATGTTCACAGCATGTCACTTAACTTGTCAAGGGTGAAACAAACTCGTGTTAAACTTCGGAGAGATAGAACTCAAGTGTGCTCTGTGTGAATTCCTAAGGGAAGACAAAGCTGAGGGTGCATGGCATCTGAACAGGTCCTTCTTTTCCCAAGTGCCCAACCTGGATCACCCCCACACACCCCTCCAATAAAAAAATGCCGTCAAAAAAAAACTGCCTAGCTTGATAAGACAACCAAAACAAACCAAACCTTACTCCATGACTTGCACTGATCAGTTCAAATTTTGAAGTAAAACAACTCTTCTGTTCTGCCTCACCATTCTGGATTTATTTGTTGACATAGGCAGCACCTCTAAAAACACTTTCATCCCCAGTGACATTCCCCTCAACTTTCAGCGATTCTCTGTCTTCAGGTGTCAAGTTTTCCCTTCAAGTCTTGTATCCTTAATGTGCAAGTGCATCAGAATAGTTTATTACATTACGCTCACAACAAACAAAAAAGATATCCCTTTGTCTTTTTTTTTTAAATGTGTAAGCAAACTTGCATCTTTCATTATTTCGTTATTTTCTCCTTATTAGGGTGCTCAAGGACTCCAGGGTGTTCAGGGAGACACTGGAAGTGTTGGTTCACCTGTGAGTATCCCCACAGCTGCATTTTACCCTTTTTCACCCTGTCATCCTGTTTTTGCTTCAGACCTCGATATTTTGTGTTGTAAAATGTTTCTATGGGAAGTGTCATGTAGTCTTGTAATGTAAAAGGAACTTGCCTGAATCATTGGCATTGCCATTATATTCACATTGTGTAAAAATAATAAATTGCTACAAGTTTTTTTAAATGTTCGGTTATTTAGTACGTTTGGGATGGGAAACCATTCCTTTCAATAGGATTGATTCTGTTTCTTGATTTGCCATGATTTCAATCTGGAAAATGCTATTTAAGGGAAGCCAGATGTGCAGAATAAACATTGAACCTTAGAAGTGAATCAGCCATAAAGGCTTTATGCTACATGCTCACGGGCATTATACCATTGCTACTTTATTCACGCCCCCTTTTGAAATTCCTGGATCTGCCCTCGTGAATGAAGTGGGGAATTCAAACGAAATTTGATTATTTTCTCTCCAGGGACCTTCAGGACCACCAGGACCACGAGGTGAAGATGGTGATGACGGCAGAGACGTAAGACCTTTTTTTAAATCTTGTAATTAGAAGAGTCTGACAAGTCATTGTTATTAGACACCGGCTCATCTGAGCAAAGTTTAGTCAATAATTTACCAAAGGTGGGAAAGAGTTATTGCTGTTTGTCGTAATATATTCTGTGATCTTATTGCCATTTTGATTTTCTTACTCAAATCATATTGTTCGGAAAATTAAGAGGACAAAGTACAGTAGTACGTTGGTACGATGATGCTGATTGTGTTGGTAAGTCATGTCTTTGTCGTGATTTTCCTGAGGTTGAAACTGAGATGCCACTGAGTAAAATGTCCCTCATTTTCTTGCAGGGAAGTGACGGTAGCTCTGGTCCAATCGGCCCTGCTGGAGCAATTGGAAGACGGGTAAGGCCTTGCAGCGAGCCACTGGGGAATTTTCTGAGCCTTTAAAAAAAAAGAGAGAGTTTTAAAGTGATCAGAGATCTGTACTGTTTTGACAAATAGTGAATATTTCACATGGGTAGTTATTTCGAAGAGGTACCATTTGCTCCTCTGAGCGTGTGTTGGTGAATGACAAAAGCCAATTTTTCAGTTGTCGTCAATTGGAAACTGGACGATGGAATTGTTGAATTCCACGGTAGGTGCTGAACTACCACTGATCACGAGCATGAATTCTTATTGGTTTACAGGGTCCCACTGGCTACCCAGGAAGACCAGGCGCCCAAGGACACAAGGGATGGAGAGTAAGTCTGATGCCTTGTTTTTGGCATTACCATTGTTGTGGGAGCTATGCATCCTCAGCGACGATTTCAGGTTTTCAAGCTTTGGACTTTCTGTCCAGTGTCTTGGATGCCAACGCTTTCACTCGCCCACAGTCATTGAAGTAAATAAAATCCAAGCATAGGAGATGCATGTAAAAATAATCAGGTAGAGTAGCAATGGAAGTTTTTTGTTTTTTTGTGACCCTAACTGTCCTGAATCCTCCGATTTAAATGTGATTTTTACATACACCCTAGGGGGTTAGGGTCAATATTACCATTGTTGGTATTTCGTGCAAAAGAATGGATGGGTTAGGGAAATAACTCTTTCAATCTTGAACGTATGTCTGTTGAACATCATGCTTTAAAAGTCGGCCATGCCCTTATGGCTGTTGTTACAACCGAGATGGATAGATTGGACATCAGTGAAACTGTTCTTTTCCTGTTGTCATTCAGAGACTCCTCGCCATAAAGCCGGCCAGTCATTATTTGCAATTTGCCTTTACAAGTGTGGAATGCAGTGGTGGCAAGCTAGCTGTGGGTGCACCACTTGTGCAGAATGTTACATTGTTTTTGTTTGCTTTCTGCAAAGGGTGCTCGCGGCCGCAAGGGAGCACGTGGTGACACTGGTGAGGTTGGTGACGGCGGGGCCAGTGGAGCAGCTGGAGCCGCTGGAGCCGCTGGAGCACGAGTAAGTCAGCCAAGAATTTTCCACTCCCAGCGGAAACGACAGAGGGCATGCTTTTGCATAGTATCGGGGATCTTTTACAAATGGGCATTAGTTAAGCATATTTGGCGCAGGATGCAGCAAGCTTACGCGATATCTGTTGGAAGGCATTGTGTTTGCATGTGCGCAACGCGTGAAAACAAGCCTGATGGAAAAACGTCTCACTAGCCTGTCTCTTCTCTGCGGATGAGGGGTGTTTTCAACATGGGGCGGTTACAAAACCCATGTCAGCAAATGCATCATTAGTGGACAGTTCATTGTCAATGGATCCCTTGATGTTGCTTCACGTCAAACTTGAAACTTTTTCCTTTTCTCTATCAGGGTGAGCGCGGAGTTCAAGGAGAGAGAGGGGAGCGTGGATCTCGTGGAGTTGCTGTAAGTCTGACAGTTTCGCCATTCCTTGTTGAAAATATAAGTGGATTCATATGCATTCTTCAATTAAATTCCTTTCCAGAGAATTTCATGATCTTCATTCGTTCCCCCCCCATTCTTCAAACAGGGAGTCCGAGGACAAGACGGCAGTGATGGTGATATTGGAAATGCTGTAAGTATTAATTTCTAGTGTCTTCTTAAGTCATGTTGGACGACTTTCATTACAGTGGGACTGGGTGCCATTATCCTCAAAATCTTGTTTTTTTAGCCACCCCAAGGGAAAGGCCAAATAAATCAATGATGCTTTTTATAGTTGAAAACTGAGTAAGACTTTCACAATCATTCACTAATCCTCAGTGTACACCTCCAAAAAGTTTTGCTTGTGAATAAGATATAATGTTAAGTTATATTTGATTCACGACAAACAATCAGTAATATTTGAAAGCTAATAGAACAAGCTGACTCACCTGGACATAAATACTCTTTTCAACCCAATTTCCTCCATACCTTCGAAAACATTCCATCATTTATATGTACATGTAACACACTTCAAACAGTGTGCTACAGGTCAGAGGACAGCCGTGGCAGACAGACATGTGCATTTCTGCAGGAAGGTTCATCCAAGTGACCTGTACATGTTGTCTCACAGGCAATGTCATCAAATACAGAATAGTAACAGAAGTCTCTTGGTTTTATAGGGACCCCAAGGAGCCACTGGACCAATGGGCGCTATGGGAGCATCTGGTGCCAAGGTGCGTTTGATTCATTATTGGGTTTTTTTTGTTTTTTGTTTATTCATAATATTAGTAAATCTTACTTAAAAATCAGTTCTAAGGTCAAAATCTGGATAGAAAATAGACACTTCTTGTAAATTTATATTCCAAATTTATGTTTGAATGAAAACCTTCATTATTTACAACAGGACTAGGGAAAATGAGGTCAAAGTTAGAATCAATCAGGTTTTATCAACAGATGATTGTTAACCTGGTAACTTTGATGAGGCCCACATAAGTCTTGTAAGTACTGGTATATCTTCACATGCAAATGCACGTGTGTCAATCTTTGAAAATTGTCTTTCTGGCACCAGGCTACTAACTTAAATATTTATAATTTGCTTTCTAAGTTTTCATATTTGCAGCTGAACTTAACTGCAAGTACTCCATACTCTTTTGTTTGGTGTGATCACATTTCATGCTTTTTTTCTCACCTTCTTCCAGGGAGATGCAGGACCTCAGGGTGATCAGGGCATCCAAGGCATCCAAGGTCAGGCTGGTGAGAGCGGCTCTGATGGCGCCCCTGGTGCAACCGGTGCTAATGTAAGTGCCTGTTCCCAGAGAGCTTGTTTCCTGGTGGCCATTTGGGGGGGTTGGACAGAGATTATATATCGATTGCAAACGCAGCTTCGATCAGCTTTGTGGTGAAAAAAATTCCTTTTTATGATGTCACAGGTTAGGTGTAGTACAGGGCCCAGGGGGGACAGGCCCCATCCAGGCGAGCAGCCCCCTTCCTATTGACTACAGCCATAATCATCAAAATCATGTATTGTACCTGTGATGTGTCCCATACCTGGCACTGTGGTCCCCCATAAACCTCTATCAATGGGCAGCCAAGCTGCTTTTCTCCCATTCTAAGCAACGCAAGCAAACTAAGGCTATAAGGAAATAATAGTCTGTTCCCTTTTATCAAGATGTAAGTTGTATAACTGTTGCCAAGGGTCTACATGGAACTAGACAAACATGGCAGCTTCATCATAAAGGTCTGTGCTGGAGCTGGTTCACGCAGGAGTGCAGTATTGTTAATATGAGTAGCATCATCAAACACAGCCTTATAATCAGCATAAACTGAGTTTTGGAAGCAACAGATAAAGTGTCGATTTTAATATTGAGTTCTGTCCATAAACTGATGCATGTTCAAAACACTGTACACCTACTGTTTGTCAAAGAGCTTGTGAATAAAGTTACAAGCTCACTTACGTGGAACTCGAACCCATGACCTCCTGCTTGTGCAGACATCTTAACCACTTAAAACCGGCAAGCTTGCAAGGGCTGATTAGCCCGTCTGAGTCGGATGTAGCAGCAGGCAACCACAAACTATTTCAAGGTATACTTTTTTAAAGATAAAATGTCGCTTTAAGAGCATTTTTTTGTTGTGTACTATTTATCTTGTCTCTTTTTCCCCTTGTTCATTTTTGCAGGGAAATGATGGACAGGATGGTGCTGCTGGGGCAATCGGTGATGTGGTAGGCATTGCCAGTTTGATAATCAAGTTTCTTTCGTTGTAGTGAAACTATAGAAATTATTTATTGCTAATGTCTCCATGGCATCTTGGAGGCAATTTTGTTATGTCAACTTAATTACAGTGAATGCACAAAAAGTTTGCTTGAGCCTTTTCCAGTGATACAAAACTATTGCCCCCTGAGGATGCGTTAACACATAACCCCTGTTTCTCTTTTGTTGCTTTGATACAATGAAAATCTGTTTCTCAAAACAAATGTTATTGCCTTTAATGACCATTATGACTGTTGGCCATGGCCAGGATTTTACCTAAAGATTCATTAATTACAAGTTGAAGGCTTTGTGAAATCTGATCTGGTGTGGAACTTTCAAGAGGAATACCACAGTGTTCGTTGTGTCTTAAGCTTGCTCGGTAATTCCTCTTGACAACAAAATTACGAAGAGTCCCAGAATTTTTTCATTGCTTAGGGAATCTTGCTGGCATACAACATTGTGCCCTGAGAAAGACAAGGTCACAAAGGCTGATTGCTAATTTGTTTTTTCCCCTTTTGGTTTCTTAACAGGGCGGTGCTGGTGGCCCTGGCCCTGTTGGTGCACCTGGAGCTAGGGGACCTGCTGTAAGTTAACCATTGTAACTGACAAGGGGCTAGAAATGGCTCCTTAGAACCAGCTCTACTATTTTATGTAGATACCCGCAACAATGTGTGTATTGAGGAATAACAGAGAATAGTTAGTGACTGAGTGCTGTGACATATTTCCTTTTCTTCTCATGTGAATGGGCTTTATGAAGGAATTTGACAGTTTAAATCATAGGATGGTAAGGTTTTTTTTTTAATTTTTTTTAATTTCTGGACTGATTTTTTTGGGTTATCACCAGACTGGTTACAGCAGGTAACTGATTTTAGAATGCTGTCAAGGTTGTGTTAAATCAACCCAAACACTGATGCTTAGATTAGAAAGCACCATCATATGGAGTCATTGGTTTATATAAAGAATAGGAATTGTCATAGTATCAAATTCAGTCTTTGTACTTTTCAAAAGCAGGTTGTTAATTTTTGTTTATCTACCAATTTTTTTACGTTTTGTCTCTGTACCACACAGGGTGCCCGTGGAGCCACTGGACCCGGCGGTGAGCCTGGTGGCCAAGGCTACCCTGGACTGGCCGGATCTCGTGGTGCTGACGGTGCTCGTGGTGTGACTGTAAGTTTTGGTGCTTTAACCTGTTGCTGGATTGACAAGTGTCTGGTCAGGGTTTGCATTTGGCTTTCCATTTTCCCCTTGAATTGTGGCTGTAGCCATGATGCATTGCTACGTATAGTTGTGGGGCTGTTTGGTTGGAGGTTGACAAGGTATGATACTTTTTTCCGAGCCGGTTTTACTTATGGATTCTTCTGATCTTTTGCCATATCAAAGTGTTAAATCAGAAGAAACAAAATCGAAAGAAACAAACGATCAGAGTTGACTCACAGCTGCACTGCAGTGGTGCCAAATCTATCTCAAGTGGCTTTTTGGGGGGGGCACAATTTTCAATTACAGTTTCCTGAATTTTTTTCTCCATAAGTATGACTGTAATTCCTTAAGCAAAGACCTTGACTTATTCTTGTGAGGCTGCCCGCATTGGACCAAGTAGCAAACTGGGTAGTTGGAAGTTCTAGTCCCTCTCCAACCAGTTTCCATTGCCTTCTGTTCGTAAGGGGGTGGGGTAGGCAAAGTTTGCAGGAATACCACCCTTGGCTTGTTGCCACAGCTTTTGTCTGAAATGACTGATCTGTCCCATTCCTTCCTGTGAGGGCCTCCTTTTCACTGAGCATTTAGTCGTAGCATTCATCAGCGTTTGATAATTTCATGATTGTATCTTCTCCACACTTTCTGGATTGTTCCGTTGCACTGATGGCTGGCAAATTTTTACTTGTCGCAGATAGGCAGAAACTTCAGCTGTGACATAGCAAGAGAAAGGTTTATTGATAACGTTTCTTGTGTGTGGTTTTAGGGGGCAGCCGGAATTCGTGGTGAACCTGGTCCCGACGGCAGTGAAGGTGGTGATGTAAGTATATTCAGAAGTCCATGACCATTGACAAAACATTATGTTACTTTCCACCGCTCAAGTTTTTATCAATTGCCAGTGCAAGCTCAACTGTGTTTGCCAGCGTGCGACATACAAGTAATCTCCCTTGTAAATTCCCACATGAAATGTTTGTTATACCTAGAATCCAAACACTGATATAAATACAAAGGTCATATGAACCAGAACCTGAACACTGGCATGTCAATTGAAATATTTGACTGTTGCTAAAAGGAAATCGTAATTGAGGAACAAGTATTTCATTTGTACCAGTTATTGACGACATTTTATCTAACTTTCTTCCCGTCTAGGGTCCTGATGGTCCTGCTGGTTCTGCTGGTCCCCGTGGACCTGCTGGTGCCCGTGTAAGTACACTCAGATGTTTTTTAAGCCCTAGTCGTATCTACCCAAAAGTTTTTTCAAGTCCACTATTTTGTTGATTGAAACTCTGTGTTTTCTGTTTTTTAACAGGGAGGTATCGGCCCTGGTGGACCTCTTGGGCCAAGTGGTGCCATTGGTATACGAGTACGTTGATCTTCCTTTTACATTAATTGGATTTGCCTTCTTCATGTCACAGTTTGGTATGATAGCTGCCACGTCGATTCAGAGGAGTTTTACGGAAGGGAAAGTTGCCCAATAAATATTTATAAGAACAAATTCACCAGAAAACCAGTAACAATCATTTGGAACTCTGGTGAGGGGGCAGTTTAATAAAATTTGGCCATTAACATGTTTCTATCCGCAAATTGTCGGCTGTATTTTGTATATCACTCACCAATTTTTTGCCCCTACTGTTTTTTTCCTCCGCTGTTGGTTTCATTGGTGGTAGCATTTATTTGGGATTGCTGTTTTGTTTTCTAGGGTGATGTTGGACCACAAGGGGCAAGAGGTGCTCCTGGAGAGAAGGGAGATGCGGTGAGTATCTTTTCTCAGATGTCTTATATCTGTCTTGTAAGAAAACGGGGGGGGATCTTTCCTTTAAATCTCTGCAGTCAAGCAGTGCTGAGTTCCATTACAAAACAGCAACGTGCCTCTGTTTTTATTGGAAGTTAATTTGGGGTGGAGGGTATGGCTTGGACAATTTAATTGCATTTTAGACACTTGTGCACTTTGTAGAAAAAAAATTGAATTCTGCATTCTCTTCTTTCACCAGGGTGCTCAAGGACGTACCGGTGATGCTGGCGCACCTGGACAAAGGGTAAGAAACAAATAGTTGGTCTTATGATTTCAAACCCTCAGCCACTGGTAACGCAACCTCATTTTATGTAGCAGAAGTTTAAAAACCGTAGGTTGTCGCATCAGGAGCATTCCCCAGTCTGTCAGTGCCTTCCTTCCAGCTCATGAAAGCGTAGGTTGTCACATCAGGAGCCTTCTTCAGTCTGTCAGTGCCTTCCTTTCAGCTCATGTGCCTACATTCCAAGAGTATCCACTTCGCTCAGCCATCAGGGAGATATTGAACCGGAAATGCTAAAAGTAATCCATTTTTTTTACATCAATGTTGTTTTCACTTGCAGGGTTCTGCTGGATCCAATGGACGTTCAGGAAATGACGGCAAGCCAGGACCAGCTGTAAGTATTTTCATCCCAGAGAGTCATGCCAACTTGTAAAACGCTTGGGCCATTTTTTTACGGAAAAGGGCAGTTCATTTCCCATCCTTCAAAAGATCCATATTTGCAGGGAGATTTGTCATACTTCGGAGGAATATACTTTATCCCTAATAATTTATTTTCTACTAGTCTTTGAAATAAAGAATAATTTGACTTTCAACTGTCATCAATTGTTTAAGTGTTTTAATTTTATTGCCCTTTCCTTCCTGTTGGTTACCCAGTTTTCTTGGTAACCATTCATCAACCCTGATAACAAAGATGCCTACATTATTTCCTCTTCAGTTATTACAATTTTCTTATGTTTTTTCCCACAGGGACCTGGTGGAAGTGATGGAAGACCAGGACCCCCCGGCCCAAGTGTAAGATTTTTGCACTATTTCAAAATACCTATCACTTGGCAGAAAACAAGAGCCCTTTCTTTACAACTATCTTAAACATGTATTTTCTGCATGTGTGATGTATCTCGAACATTAGTTACGTGCACCGTCGGATAATTTGTGATTGTTGCACTTGTGTTGTCACTGCTTGGCATGGTTAAGCTTCATGTAACGACCCTGCGTTTGTTTTTTCTTGATCTCTTGTGTAGGGATTACAAGGAGCTAGAGGCGCCGTAGGTCTAGCTGGAGCCCCAGGAGCAGGCGTGAGTAGTTTTCCCTCCTTGAACTCAGATTTTAGTTGGTTTAACACAAGCAATTTCCTTCCATACCCTAGTCGAGCCTAGCGGCTTGACCAGCAACAGCCACTTCATGCTGTGAATGCATCGTTCTGTCAGGACTCTGTGTCCCTCCCTGAAGCAACCGGTGAATGAAAAAGGGTGGGTGCAGGGTAAAGACAGAGGTCTCATGCCACTGTCTATTCACGATGATGCTCAACCAGGAGTTGAAGGGTAGCAGCCGCTGCTTAGATTTAGTAACTCGCGATTTTGAAGGTCATGAAATGATGATCTTGATTACCCGTCCTATGTTGCAGGGAGAAGAAGGGAGGACCGGACCTGCAGGAGCCACTGGACCAAGAGGCGCTGCTGTAAGTTATTTGTATCTCTCGGTAGAATATGCTAGATTTGTATTATTTTTAGTTAGGTGACAAGACATGTTTTCGTTTAATTCATTGGAACATTTAGGGAAATCCTCTCTCCTTCACCATCTTCCCAGGAAAGTGAAATACAAAATACAGTATGCAAATTGCGAAATTGTGTTCTGGAGAGTGGTTGATTGAGGGGTTCTTGTTGAAACTGGGCATTGTATTGAGAAGACCAGGCTTGAGGGAATAAGTTTTGGTTCTTATGGTTCTGATCCTGCCCAACCTTGTTTGATCTGTCAGGGTACCCCTGGAGATATTGGACCTCAGGGCCCAGCTGGACCTGCTGGAGCTCAGGGTGCGCGTGGAGATGCCGGACCACAGGGAGGTATCGGACCTGGAGGAACCAACGTAAGTTGGTCTGTCTTTCCCAGCTGCATGTCTCATTCTGTGTCACCGTTCGATGAAAGAATGCCAGTTTGCAAAGCAAAAGGTGGCAGAGGTGGATTTCAAGACCCTTGTCGCATGTGATTGAGGTCTGATCCCTGTATAATGACCAATTATATAGCTCCTAAGTAGCGTCATCATCAGCCAAGTAAAGAATTTGAAGAAAATGCTATGTCATGTGCATTGTGTTGGATCAAGTGGACCTCTGAGTGACCCCAAACTTAACGCTTCTTCTCAACAGAGCTGCATTATGTATAACAGATACATACACCCGTATCACATCCTGGATTTGTCTGTCTTGCTTTTCATTGGTTACCTGATAGGAAGGAATTCTATGAACAGCTGCCCTTGTTGAAGAGAGATGGATACGCTTACCCATTTTCTCTTTGCAAGTAAATCTCAGTAGATGATGATAATAACAACAACATTTGTAATGTGCTTCCCACAAGGTTTCAAAGCCCCATTCTTATCCCTGCACATTAGGCTCACACATCATCTGAACAATCCTGAAACCATCTCGGCTCCCTGAGGAGTATACTAGCCCAGTGCTGCCATTTCTGTGCAAATGGCTAAACATAATCTTGTCTGCCCTCACAGATGCCCATTTACTCCTGGGTGGAGAGAGGCACATAGGGGTAAAGTGACTTGCCCAGGATCACAACACGCTGCCACCAGCTGGATTTTAACCCCTGACCCTATGATCAGGATCTACAAACCCTAACCACTTGGCCAAACGTGTGTTCAGTTTGTATATATCTCAAATATATCCAGGGTGGAATAAAGCAGTGTTTTCCTGCTGTAAATGATGCCATATGCATGTGTGAGGTGTGTTGCGATAGTACGTTAGCTGGTGTGTCAAAGAAGCATTCCCACGTAACATCACCTGCCA
Source organism: Acanthaster planci (assembly GCF_001949145.1). Next base: position 1,611,624 of record NW_019091396.1, read on the forward strand.
CGTATATTTGAACACAGTCGTGTTGTATTTTTCCCCCTAGGGTGGAGTTGGAGCACCAGGTCCACGTGGAGCCCAGGGCAAACGCGGTGCTACCGGTGTAGCTGGACCCCCAGGACAGGGTGGACCACAGGGAATGGCTGTAAGGACAATGTTTACTTAATTTCAGAAGTCTCACCTCGTGCTATTGTCTTTGGTTCCTGCATCGAGTGATATCATTTGAAAGAAGTTAGAGTAACCGTATGTGTTCATTTTTTAGATTTGTAAAAGATTTTCCAATCCAAGAAATCATTTGTCTCAGATGGCATTCACAGTCTGGACATCAAGGGCAGGTCTGATGAGGGGACTGTGCCACAGGGTTCAGGCCCCCCCCCCAAAAAAAGGAGTCAACAAATTAAGAAATAAAACACCTGAGAGAAATGCAGTTTTTTGCTATATTTCATTTCTCTTGTCTTCCCGAAGCATATAAAAATCCCCAAATGTAGCCTTACCCCCCAGTAAAGCCATAAAAGGTCTCATGAAAAAATTTTCCCGATTTCTGGGCCCCCGCCGTTACAGTTTAACCAGAAAACAACATTTGGTTCTGGATCTGCCCTTGCTGGACTTACTTGAAGTGTTCCTTTTCAAAAGCCTTTTTTACACTAAAAGTTTCAAAAGAGGAAATGACTGAGATCTCAATATATCCCTGATGAGGCAAAGTACAAAATGTTAGGCTTGCAATAACCCCTCTTATTAAAACAGCAAAATATCTGCTTTGTTTAAAATCAGGTTTAGTTGAAAGGTCAGAGGGAGAGTGCTAAGAGGCTTTTTTTATTTGCCTAATTTTCAGGGTGACCGTGGTGCTCAAGGACCAATGGGCTTGGCTGGACCTACAGGACCAGATGGCGACGCTGGAGCTGATGGACGTGATGGACGCGATGGAGAACCAGTAAGCCTTATTGAGTGTGCATGTACTTGAAACAGAACGATTGCATTGTGAAGCCAGTCGCCAGGTTTCAAAGACACCGTCCTCTCGTGTTACTTGGTTTCATTGCTTGCTAGTGTTTTTCACTTTTTAAAAAATTTTCTGGACAAATTTTGACCCGACTGTTGACTCTACAGCTTAACCTGTAAAAAAAATTAGCCTAATGTGTACCGAGTTTAATAATGTTAGACACATTAGAGAAAAAGAGGAAGAAAGAAATCAAGAAATAATGAAATTTTTTTTTTTTTTTTGCCTTTCAGGGTGACAAGGGAGCTGCTGGTGATGTTGGACGCCTTGGAATCCCAGGCCTCCCTGTAAGTCTGATAAACAACATTTGTTGTTAACACCACACTACTGGTACTTTTGACAGATGAAAAAAAAATGGATCTTTTACAAGCAGTGTTGAGAGAGCAATATTTCAGCCATCTTTTAAAGCCTTTGTTCAGGGTGTTGCATGAAAATGAAAAAAAGAAAGATGCTCATTTGGCCAGAACTGCTGAGGGTTAAAGGAGTGTACATGCCTTCCCCAAGACATTCATTATCTGTGAATGTGATAAGATGATTTTTAGGACAGTGCGCCTTCACGCCCGTCGTTCTCTTTTTCTGACAGGGAGCCCCAGGAGACCGCGGTGGTGTTGGAGCCATTGGAAATGTGGGAGCGCCTGTAAGTAGGAATTTTCCAGTTCTCATGTTGCATTTTGGGTCCATTCCAGGAATTTCATTTCATTTTCCTTCCTGCCCATGTCGATGATGATGATATATCATTGTGACCGGTTTGTGTGAGCCAATTAGGTGTGGGTGGCAGCAAGTTTTTGTTTTTTTTTCATCAATGCCAACTTTTGTTTCTTAGGGTGCCAAAGGAGCAACTGGTAAGCGTGGACCATCCGGAAGTCCAGGATCTAGAGTAAGTAAACAATTTTTTTGACTAAAGGATAGATCTAAAAAAGAGAAAAATACTGATTTGCATAAAAATCTGCAGGTAATATTTGATCAGTTAAACATGTCTACAAATCTGTGTAGCACTGATTTCATATCTTAAAAACATGGGCAGAGATTTCTTGTCACATAAGGGGGGGGTGTGATTGCAGAAGCTCAGCATGGCCTCCATCCCAGGTGAGATCGTGTTGCCGGCAAGTTTGGAGTCGATGGTGCAGGCTAAGAGTGCGCATAGTCAGTGGCTTGAATATTGTGGGCAGGTTAATTATATTGGTAATCCCTTGTGAAAATGTGGGGGGGGGGGTGTACACCCCATCCCCCCAGGATCTCTGCCCATGCCTAAATTGTGATGTGCAGTCAAACACTACACTTCAACACTTGCATGCTGTGTTGCATGTACATGTACAGTGTACATTCAAAATTAGTTTAGTTGCATCTTCTGTGTAATAATATTTTTGAAAACTTCACAATTCTTCCTGTTTCAAGGCCTAATTCTTACACAATAGGAATTTTCCTTGCTATGTTACTCTAGGGTCCCTCTGGTCCCCCAGGACAACCAGGATCCCAAGGTCTGAGGGGTGAACCTGTAAGTAGAGCATTTCCATACAATTGTCCTTTGTTTTCTTGTCACACTTCTCCTGAGGACGATGAGAGCATCCTCATTGAAACATCAAGGTTTTACTCGTAGGTTCTTTTCAGAACCACCAGACTTCTAGAAGGGATCAAGTCACATGGCACACCCGCAAACCTCTCTTAGTTATTACACTTTTTTTTTTCTGTTGGCGTTTGTGAAAATTCTTGACTACTGTATCTCATACATGTGCTCCCTTCAAACGTGGTGAATTGCATCATTGAAGTACCGTCATCCTTTTGTCTATTCCATCTTGCATTTCAAATTGTCTTTACAGAGTTTCAAACCTTTGAAAAATACTTTCCAGCTGTGAATCGTATTCTGAGGCAAACAAACAAGTGGTTTTTGTGTCATTCGCTAAAAAAATTGTGCTGGCGAAGATAGAGAAAAATGGTCTTCATTACATAAACATGTCAGTCATTTAGTGCATTCATACACATACGTGTTGACTAAATTTGTTATTTGTCCCATTCAGAATGTAACAGATAATCTCTGGATTTCTTTTTGGGTTTGTAGGGAGGTACTGGGCGATCTGGAGCTACTGGTCCCCAAGGATCTAAAGGGAACCCTGTAAGTGTTTCAAACTCTCAACAGCAAGAAGATTTTTCTTCTGAAATATCTCTCATATATATGATATAACTTTAGGGCCTAGTGCATTGCTAGGTGAAGTAACGAAGAAGATTCATCCCTCGATTTCAAACTCAATGTTGAGATTGCATCCCTGCATGTTTCCCAGAAGTGACAAAGATACCCAAGTAAAAACTTTAACTGTTTCCTTCTTCAAAATGTGAAATACTTCATGTTATAGTTAGTTTTCTACAAATACTTTGCAATTTGAAGTATCTCAACTATTGATTTGTTCAAACCAAGTAAAATGAATTGAAATTCTTTGTTAACTGAAGCCCTTTTGACTGCCTTTTTTACTACTTGCATTGTGGGGAATTACTGCGAGCATTCAGATAGTGACGCTGCTTCAAGAGTTCTAAGTTTTGCAAAGTTATTTTCTACTCAGTTGATTTGCGTTGTTTTGCTCCTTGTAGGGTGAGAGAGGGAGACAAGGTGATCGCGGAGCCCAAGGTATCCCAGGAGGACAGGTAAAAATTATCACATCCCATCTACAAATTCCCTTTTTCTTTCATTTCTTATTTCTTATTTTCTTATTTTGAGTTAGGATCAGGCAAGCAGTGTTAGTTTTAAATCGTCGCGGCATCTTCCTCAACCTGACATTTCTGTTGTTTTATTCACAGGGACCACAAGGAGCAGAAGGAGCTCGTGGAGAGAAGGGACCCAAAGGAAATCCTGGTGATCAAGGAGTCCAGGGATCAGTGGGTGCTCCAGGCCGTACTGGCGCTCCTGTGAGTAAATCCACTGATACAATAGACTGTCCATTTACCTGAATATAGAGGTCCTGGGAAAATAGTTGAGGTGGAAAAATGGCCGTAACTCCCACACAGTGTAGCCCACACGTTTTTTTGGTCTACTCCCAATTTCAAACTTTCATTGCGTATCATCGTGTATTTTTGTACCCTTCACCCTGGATTAGAGACTCAGCTACCGTTTCCCCACATTTCTATTGGCTCCCTTTTTCTCTGAACTGTTTCTTGCCTGAATTTTCAGGGAGCCACAGGAGCCCAAGGAAGCCGCGGAGATGTCGGTGAACAAGGAGCAGTGGTAAGTAACATCTAAAGGATTGACCTCCCTTCACTCCGTAGCCAGGTTTGTGTCCTTGTAATTGTTAATGATAACAGTGTTTTTCTCGGTCTTTGGAAGTCCAGTAAAGGTTAGCTTGTCATTCAGAAACACTTACGTTTCCTGTCATGTATGGAGTCACCGAACCAACCTCGCCACTATTTTGCATTCAACAATTTAAAGCACAAATGTGTGACACTTGCAAAAAAGGCAGGAAGCGTAACTTTCGCTAGAAGAAGATTTCTGTCGGCATTTAAAAGCAACCGCTTTTTCTGGTGTATGTCTTTATTGGGTCTTTTTTGGGGCTCTGAAAATATCAAAGTTTTGTGCTTTGAATATTTCAACATTTCCCAAACAAGTGGCATCACCTCTCCGAGTTGCACTAAAAACCACAAATGACTTCAGCACAAAGAATGTAGTGCCTTGAGAAGTATAAAATCAAGACATAGTTTACAGTACCTCTTCCTGAGATATCCCTGCTTCAGGAGTTCCTCGCCAACCTGCTTAAACATTACAGATAAAAGAGAAAAATCACTCAGTAGAGAACCTCTTATTTCCGTAGTTCCTTTTCTCTCCCTTTTTTTGTGATAACACATCGACATGCCAATCAGTTTTAACCGACCTGTTTCTGTCTCTTGCATCCAGGGAGCAGGAGGACCTTCTGGGCCCATAGGTATGCCCGGAGCCACTGGTGCCCCTGTAAGTAAACTGTGCAGCTGATCGTTGAACTTAATTCCAAATCACTCACTTCTTAGCCAGTGTGTTTTTCTTTTAACTTTGGTAGTGTTACTGCTTTAAATTAAAAAACTGTTGTTGAATGGTCAAATGTACTGGTTGAGATCATTCAGTCCACAAAATGGGTACTAACAAGAAGGCTTTAATAACGTAAAATCTAATGTCTTTTGCAAAATTGCAACCTTGTTTCAACTTGAAAAAAATCTTTCCTCATACTTGAAAAAAAATTAGGGATCGAGAGGAGAAGTTGGACCCCCAGGACCCAGTGGCAAGCTTGGAGCTCCGGTAGGTAACTTAAGTAACCAGTGAGCAAAAAAACTTTGAGAAGTCAGTTGTTACAGAGACATTTGTTTGTGTGAACAAAATGCATCACGAAATGACCAAGAGGGAAACAAGAGCCCTTTTTGTAGCTCACCAAATGAGTATCTATCACAGGTGTAGTCCTCAGCACAACCCTGCCATGCATCTTGACTGCACAAACCCTGACAAACTACTCGTAGATCACAGCCATGTTTTCAGAGTCCAATTTTCACAGATAAAGGGATACCACAGAGAATAAAATTTCCCATGTACTGCCTGTCATCTTGAAATTGGACGAAATCAATATTTCAAGAGGACAAGCCGTCGGAAATTATTTTAGAAAGGTTCCAGCAGAGTCCTAAGCCCCTCCCCCCAAAACCTGGTGATGCCCATGCTAGCAGGCGATAAGAAAATAGGTGTCTCATCGTTCACTAATGTGTCTCGCTCCTCACCGTAGGGTCAACGTGGTGAGACTGGTTCTTCAGGCCCAGCAGGTATCCGTGGTGCTGCAGGACCCCAAGGACCTTCCGGTGCACGTGGTGACGACGGCAGGAATGGAGCTGATGTAAGTTAGCCAGGCTCAATGCCTTGTTGATGGGTCAATAGAAAGCAAGAATTCATCGTGCGACTCGCAAGTTTTTGGCCCATGGCAAAATGTGCCTCGCGCTGATACAGGGAAACGTCACAGTGTTACAACTGATGCAAGAGATTCAAAGAACCTCACAGAGAATCCAAATCTTATATTAGCTTCCTTATCCTTTAGGATTTCTAAACTTACTTTTGATACCAAAGTTTGAATAACAAATTGCCTGGCATTGACATACTGTGAATTGCTGCATTTGATCAAGAGGCTGTTAAAAACTCTTCTGAGCAAATACGTTAAGGCAAAAGTATTGTACCATCATTCGAGCCTTGTTCGAACTAATACATGTATACACAATTTGGAGCTGCGGTACAGCTTGAAGTAGTGATTGACACATTGGCTTTTTGGCTTTATTTTATTGGTTCAAATCTTCATCATTTCAAAAAAATTTGTAACCTACAGGGAGCTCCCGGCCCTGCTGGACCACAAGGCCCATCTGGTATCATCGGAGAAATTGTAAGTATCCCGCTGTGTTGAACAGTTTGAAAACAACACTACGGTGATCTCCTTTGTGGGGGGGGGGCTGGAAAAATCACATGAATGGGCCCAACAGACAGACTCTGAATCAAATTGTCACAAGTCAGAGTCTCGAGTCATGTCACACAAGCCTCTCAAATGACTAGTGAAGGTAGCATGAATTATTGCCATTCTCCAGGGTTCCCAGGGTCATGGAAAGTTGTGACAAACCCTGGAGAAAAGTTGCCCTAAAAAAGTCAGAGGAAAAAAGTCATGGAAAAAGTCATGGAAATCAAAATCATGCAAGGGGCATTTTTAACTTACATGTTTTTATGCTGTAACAGAAGAAGGGTAAATTTACAAGTCTTGGTGTTATTCTTTAGCAGTGACTTTGGCAGTTATCCAGCTTGTGACATTGAATGTCATGGAAATTGTCATTTTGTAGTCCTGGAAAGTCCAGGAAAAGTCATGGAATTCATTTTTTATCAGATGTCTTGGGACACCTGTTGTTCATCCTGCAAATTTGGTGCTTAATCACTTCGTGCCGGGGCATTTTTCAACGTTGAGGATGCTGGGCCGGCATGACTATCATTTTTTCCGTTTTCAAAATCCTTCAACAATTCATCATTCCATTTAACAGTCTGTATAGCCGCGCCAAGTAATCTGTAGGCACTAGTCTAAGTTGACAGTTGACCTTCATTGACGCCTGAATATTTCAGCCAGGCCTGCAGCCTTGTAAACAGAGCCCAGATTGTGTGGTGTTATACAACTGTCTTTTGTTTACGAACCTGGCTCAGTGCACTGCTGACCTCTTTCAATAGGGGCCAGATTAGCATGCAGCTTTGCTGTGTGGCTCATCGCTGCTGTGGTGGAGAGCTTTTGTCCCCTGTGGTAATCCGTTTGCTCTAAATACCCTAAACCCTGGTATACGGTTTCAAAA
>NW_019091396.1:1618978-1699739 GCF_001949145.1 Acanthaster planci
AAGACCCGATTTGAGGTTCAATATGCAACTTAACTTGTGATTGAGTAGACAGCAACTTGTTCAACATTGCTCCACAACATTACACTGCACACAGACGCACCACACATTGCACATGCACATGCCACAATAAACTGGGAAGACCTTGAACCAGTTTTCTTTAAACCATTGATATATTTGGGTTGTGGTAAATCATGATTATTCAGGTAACACTTTGGGTGACTCAGTTTCCCTTGTCTTGATGGAATATCTTCATGATGAAACTCCTTCTTACCAATCACTCTTTCTCTTCAAATGTTTCCCCTAGGGTGGCATGGGAGGAATGGGAGCCCCAGGACCAACTGGCCCTGCTGGACGCCCTGTAAGTACTATTCAGACTGTTTTTATTTCACATGTTTATTTTAACTTCCTAAGTTGTTCCGCTTTGTCTTTTCTCTGCCACCCTTTCACTGCAGTATAAATAATAATAATTTATTCATTTATAAAGTGCAAATTTCATGTAGATAGGATCAAATGTGCTGTACAATGAAGACATGGAATAATGAATACGTTTAAACATGGTGGAGCTGATGGCATACAAGGGCACCTAGGGCAGCCGCCAAACGACCCACATTTCCCGACATCAGTAAAGAGGAGACAGTAAGAAGCAGTTACAGTTTTAGAGGTTGGAGGAAAACCCCAGAGGAACAGTCTGGGTAAAACCCATAGAGTCAGGTAGGGACTGAAAACCCAATCAACGTATGGACCGGGCCAGGAACTGTACCCCGGACCATAGAGGTGGAAGACAAGGAAAGAACTATGTTGCCAACCCGACTCCCAAATTCACTGCAGTACATCTTTTGTATTGTTTCCTCACAGGCATCGTTGCAAATAAAGCTGTTTCAAATTCTTAAAGAGAGATAACCTTTCTCTTGCCCCTTCCCATTTCTCACAATGTTTTGTTTTGGTGGGTTTTTTTTGGGGGGGGGGAATTTTACATGAAGCAGAAATCAAATAAATTGAGAACTTGGATAACTTTCATCTTTTCCTTCCTCACAGGGTGCTGATGGAGCTCCAGGTAAACGTGGATCTCCTGGATCAGACGGTGCTCCTGGATCCTCAGGAGTCCAGGGTCCCAAGGGACCACGCGGATCCACCGGATCTGACGTAAGTTTGTAGTCGTGCATTTTTTTTTTGCCAAGGACAGTAATCACATCGTGCAAAGACTTGTTTGATTCAGCTCCGAACCTCAGACCTTTCTTTTTTAAGAAACTCTCGATAAGCACTTAGTAATAATTTACAGGAGAAACAAAACTCCACCCCCCCAAAAAAAAATCAAAGTGATTGTGTCATTCTTAGCACAGAGTAATACTGTTTCCAAAACTGTTGTTCCATTATCACAGGGCAGAGACGGTTCAGACGGAGCTCCTGGCGCTAAGGGAGGAAAAGGACCTCAAGGTGACAAGGGACCTCAAGGACCCCAGGGACCTGCTGGAAGTGCCGGAATGCCTGTAAGATTAACTTAAAATTCTGCCACTTGCTGACAAGAAATTGCCTTTTTGGTTCTTTCTGCAAGCATCATTTAAAGTATTCCATGTCATCTCGCATGCAGTGAGATTCACCAAAGAAAGCTCATGGTTTTGCTCAATGTACTGATGGCATGAATGAAAAAATACTCTTTGTTAATGTTGCATGCTCTCGCCAGGTTCTGTTTTTTTTTTCTTTAATACTCTTTGAAGGTTGAGATTACTTGTGACCAATTTCCAAACCAGTTTCCTGTGGCCTTTTTTGCCCTCAGGGCCGACAAGGACCAAGCGGTGGTCCAGGTGAGCGTGGAGCTCGTGGACCCGCTGGACCCGCTGGATCAAGAGGCAGCCAGGGACCTGACGGTGACATGGGACCGGCTGTAAGTACATGATTTTTCAGCCTTTCCATATTATAGTGTCTTAAACAAGTGAAGGAGAGTTTTCATGCACTCTATAGGTGTCTGTGTATTTTTCCCAGCTAAGAAACGAACAAAAAATATGAAAATCTTAAATAAGAGTGTTTAAGAACAAAACCCATGTTTGTAGATTTTGAAAGGCAAGTCGGCAGCCAGACCAGTAGACAAGATTTTAAGGGGGGCACTTTTCTGAGAATTAGTAAAAAAGGCTTTTTGTGCAATGCAGCTTTATTTGACTGTCAATCATTTTGTTTCAGATCAGGGGTTGACTGTCAATCATTTTGTTTCAGATCAGGGGAAAATGTTTCGTTTATCATTTTAATAATTGAATTTTTTGTGAGGAAACTGAATGACATGAATAGAATAGCTCAGTGGCAATCACTGCCTACTTGCTTTCCCTACATTCATTTGGTTGTTTTTTTGTTTCTTTACAGGGACCTGCTGGACCCGCAGGAGCCCGCGGAGAGACAGGTGCAACTGGCGCCCAGGTAAACTGCAGTCCCCCAAGTCTCTGCTCCTACTTGATCTTTGCATAATTGACTTTTCAGCCATTGACCGCTGCGCAAGGATTGGCAAACTTTGCAGTGATACCAAGGCCATATCTGCTGCCACTAATCACGATTGAAAACTGCGTTTGAGTATATCACCATAACTTGGATTATGTGCAGCATTGATGACAGTCACATGGAAATGTAGAGCTTAGCTTGGAGAACTGATTTCATCAGGGGGTGTTGTTTTTTTTTTCTTCAGGGCCACAAGGGATGGGGAGGTGCTCCCGGAGCCCCAGGACCCCAGGGACCCAAAGTAAGTAGAGATTCAAAAGAGTACACAGGTCGAGTTTCACTTCTTGCTCACTCAGTACTAGGATGATCAAAATTTAAAGCAGGAGTGTTAAAAACAAAAGATGACAGGTGTTTTGTGTGTGGCTTTATACTGATGTTTGTCGTTTGTCACAGTAATAGATGTGAAGGATAATATCCAAATACGACATCGTTTAAGGTTGGATCATAAATTTGAGCACTCCAAGGAATTGGAAGTTGGCAAAATAGTTCAAGAATGTTGTAGCTGTTTTACAGTGCCTCAGAAATAATCAGCTGCCATTACAATATCCGGATCAGGGTAAAGGCAGCATGTATGTCTACTGAAACCCTGTTTATGTATGGATGTCTGAAAAGAACTGTCTTAACTCCCTAAAAGCAAAACCTTGTGATTTTCGTTTTCCCTCTGTCTAGGGCTCTACTGGAGCTCCTGGTGAGAACGGACGGCCTGGACCTGCAGGACCTGCTGTGAGTCCCAACCTGTACAAATCTCTCTCAAGATGACACAGACGAGACTTTTATTTGTACTTGAATTTTCAAATTCTTAATTTGCAAGACAGGTGGTACAGCTGAGACGGGGATGAATCATATGCAGCAAAGCCTTGATTGATTCAGTCGTAAAGGCATGCTGAAATAGCTTTCAAGCAGATAATGATTTTGAAAGAGGATGGCGCACAAAAGTTTAATTGGTGTATCATCAAACCTTTGCTAGTACCTTGGTCAACTGGTGTGATAATAAAAAAAATTGAAAATCATAAAGATGGCATGCTGGATTATACTTGAATCCAGTTGTAATGTTTGACATGTTTTCAAGAGTTTATTTTTATGTTGACAAGTTTATTGAGATGTCCTGCTTGAATAAAAAAGCAACTGTATATAAAAGATGAGGTTTCCATCTTTTGAATATTCTTAATCCAGTGATCCTATCAAATTTGTATACTTTCTGTAATCTACATGTATTTTGCAATTTTTTGTCTTCTCTGAATAGGGTATTGATGGTGCTCGTGGTAGAAATGGAAGGGATGGTGCACAAGGCCCCCGTGGAATGACTGGACCAGCAGTAAGTTATCCAACATTGGTTTTGTAGAAGCTCACCTTCTTAAAAAAGAATATAAAAAAAACAAGATTTAAGTCTCCAGAGAGCATTCAATCAGGGCGGCTAAATAAACTTAAAACTGGAGAACGTATTGGAAGTGTAACAGTGACTCCAAAAACACCAGGGACTAAATGGTTGGTAAAGGCTCAAAAACCTTTTAGTACTACTGAACATCAAAATGGAGGATAGTTGCATTGGCCATAATAAGTATAGAGTTCATCGGATTTTTCTTTCAGGGCCAACGTGGTCCTTCTGGAAGGTCTGGACCAGCTGGACCCCCAGGACCCCCAGGACCTGCCGGAGCACCTGTAAGTGAAGATCTGTTTTAGTTGGTCAAAGAGAAAAAAAGCAAATCCTTTGCCCAAAGAGCTAAATTGAAAGAGAGTTGCACAACTTTGACTTGCAAAATCTTTCTTTCTGGAAAGCTGCCAAACCGCAAATGACCCATAAGTCAGTTTGTAGTAATGCCTCTAGTTCTTCAAATGATATGTTTTGTTAGATGGACTTTCATAGCAACAGAGTGTGCTCTTGGTGGCCTTATGATCAGTTGTCTGTTTCTTGCTGAGAAAGTAAATTTACTAAGCTCAGAAAAAAAACGTGACTTGATTGTTACTTACATTTGCTTACTGCAATTTTTTTGCAAGAAGTTGTTTCAACCTGTATGTGGTTTTAGCTGTCCTAGAGGTAACTTTGTGCTTGCACTACATTCAAATAATAACTAAGCAAAGCAATTTTAGTAATCATGTATGCACCAATTCCAACAATTATGTTCTATTTTAACATGTTTCTTGTCCTTTTCCCCCCATCCAGGGAGCTCTCAGCTATTCAGGAGTAAGTGTTTCTGCCAATGTTGTTTTCTATGCAGAAAAAAAATTAAATTATGAAGTATTTGTGTTCTTCTTATTTCTGGCTGATCACATCCCGTGCACACAAGCAATATCATACCTCATTACACTGAAAAGGACTGAAGTCATTCCTGTTTGTAACATAGCAACAAAGCGTTTTGACTCTCGCAAGCGTCAAGATTATCAAGTCCAACAAAATAAGATTTGTTTTTCATGATAAGAAATTTTGTTTTCTTCCGTACCATTTTATTGAAATGCAGCAAGTTACTATAACTACGCTTCTTTTTTCTCTACAGTATGCCTATTCTGGTTCGTATGCCACTTCTCAAGTCGACAAGGGACCCAACCCATACGCTGGCTATGTGAGTCCTTTTGACTGCTCGCTTAATTAAAGGCTTCCCCCCACAATGAGAGATTGGGTCATTTGTTTAAAAAAAAACAAATGGGTCACATCAGTGCGGGTCTAAATTAGAGTGCTTGTCAAAGCCTCTACAAAATTATGGATGTATCGACACTTGATAGCCACTTTAAGGGACTTCCTGAAACTGCACTCTGCACACTCTGTCCTAGCCATTGTACTGGCTGTACCATCTCAATTTCGTACTTGACAGTGCACTTTGTTGTTTTAGGCTTTTATGAGCAAATTGTCTATTTGACCAGTGGAAAGGTGGCTAACTTGATTTTGCTCTAATTGTCATGAAGTGGTGTCGATTGCATCTGTGTGTAATGCAGTCAATGTGACTGGGGAAAACAGACGCCCTTCACAGTTTAACTGACTAAATTAGCTTGCAGTTGGCTGATCCTTGTCTCTTATCATCTGTAACTACAGTATGGAGACGATGCCACCATTGAAGAGGATGACTACGAGGCCCGCATTATCCAGCTTAGGAACCGCATCGAGAGGTTGTTGCTACCCAACGGTGAGCCAGAGTATCCAGCCCGCTCCTGCAAGGATCTCTTCAGGTGCCACCCCATACTCCCAAGTGGTAAGGTCTACTCTCAAGTTGCAAGTCCATTCTTACGAACTGGACTTGTTTTACAGACCTCCCTTAAGTCTTTTCAGGGCTGCGTCTCAATCAGCCAGGAGCCAAGCACATGCCTGTAGAAACAGGCTGTGGCTTCTGCTATAGCCCATATCTCTGTCAAGGCATGTGTCATCTCCAGCCACAGTCGTTACTTTCAGCCCATGGGCAGATTGCAAAAGTAAAGCCTTAAATGGCTAACTGTATATATTTGATTACAGCCGACCCTGTTGTTATTATTAGCCTCTTTGGAGTAATGATTCGTGAATGGGGTGAATACTGCGCTTGTACTAATGTACAGTATGTGCGAGTTATGTGCTCACCAGCACCGGCTGATGAATCCACTGGTGCATATGTACAGAGTATTAAGTGTGATTGTGGTATTCCTGCCTTGTCAAAAATGCAGAGTCCACGTCAAGGAAACTTGTATTTGCAGCACAACTTATTGTCATCGTTTATCTCCTTTTTGATGCAGTGTTCTTCCATTCAAAATTATTAAACCTCCATTCCAGCTGAAAAATTAAACATCCCAGAGAGTGAGTTTGAAAATTCCCAAACACAGACCATTTGAAGCCAGCCTCAGGCTGTCTTACCATTTTAAGATTGGCCGTAAACAATTTGGCTGTACATCTTCACTTTCAGTAGTCCAACTTTATAGACTAATTAATAACATGCCCTTAAAGAACACAAAGACAACTTTAAGACCCTCACTGCAATCCACCCTGGATCCAACTGCAATCCACCCTGGATCCAACTGCAATCCACCCTGGATCCAACTGCAATCCACCCTGGATCCAACTGCAATCCACCCTGGATCCAACTGCAATCCACCCTGGATCCAACTGCAATCCACCCTGGATCCAACTGCAATCCACCCTGGATCCAACATGTCTGAGCACAAAAAAGCTTTAATTGAAACAAATAAGGTTAAAGGGTTAACCAGCAAAATAAACAAGAGAATGTGGTGGTCATTACTTGCAATTTTATCTCAACTGCCTGGCACAAAGTTGCAAAACACTTTATCTTCTGTTCAGGCTCCATGAAATTGCCCCTGATCACTGCCACAGACTGGTACTGGGTTAAAAAGCCCTAATAACGGCACACTGTCAATGCCGACGTGCTTGTGTGTTATGCAGGTTACTACACTCTTGACCCAAGTGAGGGATCCCACTATGACAAATTTGTTGCCTACTGTGACAAGAAGACCAACGCCACCTGCATCCACCCAGATAACAAGAAGGTAAGGCGCATCGCAGGAAAAGATGACAGAGTCGTCAGTTTTTCTTTCAAAGTATAATGGATAATGAGATCAGAGGGGGTATTCTACAGCTGCATTGATCACAGTTACTCATTGAAAGTGGTTCATCCCATTTTGAATAAAACAAATATTGAGTTTGTTTCTTTTTCTCCAGATTCCTTTTGGCACCTATTACCTTGGCGAGATTGAGGAACCAATTGACTTCTCTGAAATGAAAAATGGCTCAATGGTAAGGTGGACAAATTTAATACCTGCAAGTTAAATTTTCTTTTGCATTAAAGTTTCTGCTGTAAGAGCATCCATTAATTTTTACACAGGTTAAAAACATGAACTGTAGTTAACCTCTAATGAGCATAAATGGTAAAACATATCCCTAGTGTGTAATGACTATTAGCATAAATGGTAAAACATATCCCTAATGTGTAACAAATGCCTAGAGGTAATGAAATTTTGCTGCCGTACCACAGCACAATTTCTGTTTGCAGTGACAGCAGTGCTTAAATTTTTTGTTTTAAATTAATAGCTGCAGCTGGAGATGACAAATACTTAAGGACATCATGGCCCAGCAGTTACAGCCACTTCCCATGGACTCATCCTTTTGATTAAGACGAGGCCCAAAATTGGTCCCCAGACTCTGCTGACTGATTTTTTTTCCTCTTTGCATTCTCCTTACAGATCAGTTACAGCGTCAAGCCCGTCCAGCTGACCCTCCTGCGACTCATCTACTCCCAGGCCAAGCAGAACCTCACCTATCACTGCAGGAATTCCCACGCCGTGGCCAACAAATTCGGTAGCACGGCGAAAGCTCTGACCCTAGTGGGACCCAACGACGTGCGAATGAACATCAAGAACACCCGGAAAGACTTGCAGTATGAAGTGGAAGGAGAAGACGGGTGTCAGGTAAATAATCACTTTCTTCACATAACTTCACTTTTTTCATATAAACGGTGAATTTTATGGGAGAATACATATAATATTCGATGAAGTAAATGTAAACAGTTCTAAAATATTGCTGTTCACAGGATTCACACTTTACCAAATTATGGCAACCTCATATCAATGTTGTGAGTGCATCTCGTAGTATCAATCATTGTCAAGGATGCGATGAACTTATGTGCACCTTTTTTGCACATCAGGTACATGACAACACCTGGGGAAAGACCACTGTCTCCGTCACTACAAAGAAAACCGAACGTCTACCCTTGGTTGACTTTGCCGTGTCAGACGTGGGCAGAGCCAAGCAACAATTTGGGGTGGAAGTCGGCCCTGTCTGCTTCTCGTAGATGGACATCCACCACCAAGTGCTGACTCCATAATAGTGTAGAGTTTAAATCACAGCATTAATGCATAGGGAAGTCTTTATTTACAAAAAAACAAACCCTGCCTGTAGGAAATTAGTAACCTCTCACTATTGTGATGGAGTCGCACTTTTTGAGAAAACAATTTGCTTTTTAAAAAAAATTGACAAACGAGTGAGGTTTTTGACTGATGGTGCTTTTCTTATATCATTAATTAAAAAATAATGAAGAACTTTTTTGAAGGTATTCGTGTTTTGTGAAGAAAATTTCACGTCGGGCAACAGCAACTTGTGTTTTGTGAACCTCCTGTGCCCTGTTTATTTTCTTCTGAAAAGAAAAAACCGAAAAAAACTGGTGCTAGAATCCCTCGGCAGACAGGCTGGCAAATGTAGCTTAGACTGTGAATGCTTGGGGGTGGTCCCTGAATAGATAATAGAAACTGTGTGCGTGTCTCTCTCTCCCGTGTGTGTTTCTTTTGTGTTCCTAGTTGTGTCTTTGCTTCCTCAAAAGGCAGTCGGAAGTCTCTGGTTGGGAAGGTTTCACTGGTTCCATCTAGAAAAACTTCAAGACATCAAATGAACCGCAACTGAAGTTGTTGAGTAATCTCAACACATATGCACGTGTCATTCAGGTCACTGCATTTAAACCTCAAATTAAACATTTCATTTAGCACAGCATTGTCATTAACAAAAGCACTTTTTTGTGTAAACATACCCTATTTTTCCAGCTTGGGGTAATACAAAGTACATGGTCTTTGGCTTTGAAAGGTCCCTAACTGCTCAGCTCAGCGTTAAGTGAGTTTTTGAATTTCATTGCTGCTTTCTGTGTTTTTTCTTTCTTTCATTGTTTTATATAGTCAGAATAAAGCTTCCCTATGATAAAAAAAAATTGGTGTGATGCTTCTGTTCAATTCTATACATGTCAATCTGGCGTTTTCTTTGCTTAGCTTACACAGAGGGCAGTACAGCAAATCTGTGCCACAAATTGGGGGGGGGGGGAGGGAGGGATGGGAGACAGGAAAGGTGGGGGGAGAAGAGTTGCCCGGTCCTGACAAATTGAAAAGGGGGAGGTGGTGACTCCACAGAGGTCGATCGTGATATTTATTGCATCTTTGGTATGTATTCAGAATGGCATATTTATGGCTTTTTAAATTGTTCCCTTTTTTGAGTGATGTTGAATGCATTTGAGTCATGGAAGTCTGAAAGATTCTGCGGCAATCGGCATTAATTTTTTGCTTGCCACAAAAAGTGTGGGGAGGATGATTCAATAGCCACTTGCCTAAAAGTGTAAGGTGATACATACCCCCTGGGTTTATGCCCATGATAGAAGGAATTCAGTGTCTTTCAAATGCTACTTCACCAAGTTTATTGTGGAAAACCAGTCTACATACTTGATAATTATGCGTTCTGTACTGAACTTCAGAGGGAACAGAAACGCAATCAAACAAAGGGCTTGTTAATTTTGAGGAAGAATTCAAGAACTTTCAGTTTCAAGTCATGGTTTTCATCGAGAGGAGTAATGGGAGAAGAGTTTTCCAATGGAAGACTATAAATCGTGTCGTATGCTGACATAAATGTAAAGGGAAACTTGGTGAGCTTGAGTTTTCACCTAGGTCCTTGAAATCCCGTACTGAACTTCAGTGGCCTGATGGGATGGATAGCCTCCGTGTAAAGCGAACCTATTGATCTCCGTGGGAGAGTCAGCTATCACATGACTTTCCAAAACTGAAAACCTGTCCGAATAAGCAGAATTTCTAAAGTTCAAACAACATTATGGAAGGACAAAAGGGGCTAAAACCAGGGAGAAGGGACACTCTTTTTGGGTGGAGGTAGGGGTTTGGGAGGGACATAAACTTTTATCCAATCAAATTAATGGATTTTTTTCTGCGCGCGAATCTACTTGATAAGACGCCCTCTATTGTGAAGATAAAAAAAATCGATTCCACTTGTCATGTCTGTAAATCACGAAGTGGTCTGTTTCGCCCTTTAGTTCAGCTTTCTTCAGGTGCTTCATGGTTGTTCAGTTATTTTTCACGGGACTTCCATGTTTTTCAAGGTGGGTGAGACCCTAAGACAGGTAAAGATACAAGATATCTGACTAAAGTTGCGGTACAACATGGCCAGGTGATGGCAACAGTGTGGCATTACCACTGGCATTTTGTTCATTTTGGACGCGACGGCGCCCAGCCACATGTACACACTGCGATTTTTGCTGCCCTCTAACGTTAGTGCCATGCTGGAGCATTTGTTACCTCAGATGTCACAACATGTGAAATTTCATTGAGCTCTCAACATTTCTGTTCATAATTCTTGAGTTTACCTACTTGCTACGCAACGGTGGTGTCAGCAAGTCGTGTTTTGCAAGTCCAAGCTACAAGTCATAGCTGGTATTTACAAGTCAAGTCACAAAAATAGCGACTCGAGTCCGACTTGAGTCCAAGTCACATGACTCGAGTCAGCAATTCTGCTACTCAAAGTTGCAATGAAATCCTATTTTAGCCTGATTTTCCGATTTTTTTTAAATGAAAGTTCCCAATGAACTCGTTTAAATGCGCCCCAAAATAAAATATATTTTCTTATTAACTTATTATTGGGTAGGCCTATTCATGGTATTCTCGCAGTTGGGATGACATCAGCGAGTCTTTATTCTTCTCTCTGATTGGTCAGTTGGTGGCTATTCCATATTTCACATTCGAAACTGAAAGGGGCAAAAACACTTTTTGCTGTCTATGGGGAAAATTTGAATAATTGACAGGGGGCCTAAACTCTTAACCTTTACATCAAATCTGCCCGAAATTTCACTGTTTATACACAATGATAACATGAATATCTCCCACACTACTGGAAAGTGTCAGTTGTTTTTAGCCTGTTGGAGCAAAAAAGGAGGAAAACATGCAAATCCCTGTATAAAGTGAATGGAGAGTTGCCCTTATGCCTAAGCGTGAGTGCAAAGAATGCAACAACGTCCGACCGCGAGAATGCAAATGGACAACAACTAAAACAATGTCTTTATCTTAGTGTAGGATTTTCAGAGATTTGTTCAATCAAAGTGCACCACATAAGGGAATGTTCACTGATCTGAGTTACATGCTTTGCTTTCAGACACCACTGTTTTTGAACAGCATGTACATGTATTCAGGGAAAGAATTCTACCTCCTGACTCCAGCGCAGTCATAAAGATTCTACAGTAGCCTATGTATTCAGGGAAAGAATTCTACCTGCCGGACTCCAGTGCCATGGTTAGCAAAAAATTGGAAATATTTCTCTGTCCAAGATTCATGTCTTCTCAGCATTTCTGCAATGACTAATCTTTATTGAGGTGCTAGCCTGCTAGGCCTAGATGAAAGTTGTTGAGGTAGGACGCAGCATTCTTTCTTGTAATGTTACCAGTACTGAAGTCGAACTGAGTGAATTTGGTGTTTTTCAGTGTAGAATTTTGGCAACAATGCATGAGAAAAGTTGAGGGAAGCGTCTAAGTACACTACCTTAGGGGACTCTGTACACCCACAACGCCAGGCATTTTGAAATGTAGGCCTAGAATGTGTCCATCTGGGCAGCCCATCATTGCATGTATACATAAATAATTCTGCTGCAACCAAGTCCTTTTTAGAGGTTTGTTTGCAATAAAAAAAACTAATGTCTGTTAAAGAAGTAGTATTTTTGCTTTAACAGAGTCATAGAGCACAGTGGAATTTGGCATACATGTAATTTCTGGTTCTTTTGTAATAAATGTTGCAAAGAAGTGCAAAAAAGCACATGTACATTTGCAGTGAGTGAAATAATTGCCCCTTCACATGAGGTTACTTGTAACTAGCAACAATTGCAAATATCAACCAGTAAATATTTTGACTATAAAGACACATGTAAGCAGCAGTGGCATAGGTAGGGTTTTATAGGTAGGGGAAGGGGCACAAAGGGGCACCAGCAACTTGTGGGGGGCACCAGCTTTCAGTGGTGTTTTTGGGGGGGCAAGTTTTTGTTAGCCTCGTTCAATATCCATTTCTCTGTGTTTTTTTTTTCAGTGGGGGAGGGGGTACCTGGGGGGCACCGGGAATTTGTGGGGGGCACGTACCCCCCCCAGGTCCTCCCTGTGGCTATGCCACCGGTAAGCCGAGAAATTTATTGGAGTGGGAGTTGAACCCATTAACTCTGAGACACTGCTCGGGTGCTTCACCAACTGACCTACTGGTACCCAGCCCTATGTTGGTGGTTCTTCCCGTATATCACTTTGTTCACATAAGTAAAAATTTTGTTCATGTGTGAGGCAGCTCCAGGTCACCAATGTCCGTGATGCCGTAATGCATTATGAAGACTGCGAGCATGATGATGCTTACACAGTATCGGGAATACCATAAACTTACGATTTTACAAGCATCTTCTCCTGCCCACCGGCCGTTAACTTCCACTTCTTTGTTTCCTTGCCTCTATGAAAATTGAGATGAATTGTCCCTTTGAATTGAGTCTGTGTGATATTTGGTGTCAAGAGAAAGGAGAGGAAATGATGAAATGATGCCTCTTGGTAATAGAAATACCGTGGACAGGACAGTACAGTAGTTTGTGTAAAGCCAAACAAACATTAGTTCTGTTTCCTATTACACTGAAAATATATTAGGGTGGTTGGTTGGGTAAACTATTTGTTTGTTACTCTAAATTTTTATAGCCCAAAAAATAAGAGTCGGATGATGGTCTGTATTGTTAAGGGGGATGTGTATTTTTAGCAGGTACTAAGTCAGTGTCAGATTAATACTGTACATGTGTACGTCAATATTACTTATCAGTGCCGTGGTTGAGTAGGAAAGCAGCTGGTTGTTGAAATACAAACACACAAGAGCTGTCCATCTCATGCCCAAAAAAAATTAAAACAATACAATGTACAGGACGATGTACATAAAATTAGGCTCGGGGCAAGGCGCTATAAGTTTTTATATTTTATTGAGTTGTCGAATTAAAAGACACAGGTTTCGCATGATTTCCCAGGTTGGGTCGAGAACAAGAAACACAGCTATTCTTTTGTTTGACCTAAAAAGAGATCCAAAACTGTTGCACTCCCTCTATGGGTAGTATGGGTCATTCCACATGCTTCCTGTCCTGCAGCGTACTGTATACACTGCTAACTAAAGCCCAGGCTTGTGCAGTTGGCTGTGATTGTAAATTGACCCTTAAATTTTTGTATCCAGTTTACATAGTAAGGTTACTTGTTCATGTATGTCTGAATCAACATAGGACAGGGTGGGGAATATCCTGCTGGAAGATACATGTAGCTTTAAACAGAATATGGCTCAACAAGCCATTTGTCGCAAATCGATGAGAAATTAGATGATGGTCGAAGTTCCATCTAAGATGGTTGGATGATGAGTATAATTGGAATTGGATTGGTGCATGGATATGCCGGATGAAACATGTACATATCCCTTAGGATTTGCTGTGGAAAAAGAAGGGAAAAATGAAGAAAAAGAAATGGGAAATCAAACTTGTTTTGGTTGGCTTCTCTGAAACAGGTGCAGGTCAGGACAGTGTTGGTCCCCTCATAGTCCTGTTGATCTGCAAATGACAATCCAAAGCAGAGGTGTTAATATACATATTCCCTTGAGTCCAAACCGCTTTAACACATGCTAGAGGACCGAGAAGTGTGACCTTAATTCTCAACACTTTCAAGAGGTTACCATGGTAACATTTGTGTGGGTGTTCACCCTGCTTCGGTCTGTATCGTCTTTTAGGTAAAACTGTGACAAGTTTGACAAAATGTTGTTCTTCCTTATGTTTTATTTGAAATGAGGCTTCTTTTTATTCACAGTCCCAAACTTTACCTGAAAACAGTAAAATTAAAAAATAAACAATTAATTTAATGTGAAAATTATGAAAAAAAATTTAAGTACACAGGTTCTTGTCACAGCTGTATTCTATGATCAGGACACAAATTAATTCACTTGCATATAAATTTACTTTACCACTCTTTTTACATTCGGACCTCAAGCAAGCACGTTTCAGTGCTATGCAGCACTGATTATATTCAGAAAAACATAGTAAATCTGTATCAATACACGTCTTAATTTCATAAAAATCATTTTTTGAGGTTTGCTTTTTATATTTTACAGTGAAAAAATCCATACATGCCCATTTTAATCACAAGTTGGTCCAAATAGCCAGTTTAACTCGATTTGCGTGTTTGTGAGTGTAATTGTATGCGAACAGTATGATCCTCCCTACTGCTTTTCAGTACGTGACAAATTTTGGATGACCCTTTTACAACCCGGTGCTTCTTAAAAAATGTTGTTGTGCACGCATGTACGTGCCTGAAGCTTTCCCACTTATATTTTACATGGGTCTTGTGAGCACCGGTAGTTAATCCCCTTCTCCCACCTGTCTGTTGGATGCATCATCTGGCATGCCCTTAACCTTTTTTTCACCCAAGGGAGCTCAGATGAACAAGAAACTTGATTCCAACCAACACGATCAAGAGGAACCACCTCTGCACACATAGATTCTGCAACTTTTGCAACTTCTCACATAAGTGTGTGCTACCTGTAGTTGCAATAATTGTACATGTACATGCAGCATCATGCAGTTTGAGGCAAACCTATATCAGTCATTTAGAAAAACAAACTGAGCTGGAGGCGTAATCCAGACTGATGCCTTTGACCCAACTGAAATGGAGGAAACTTAAATTCATCCATAACCAGTTGACGTTTTCATAATCCCCTCATTTCAGACCCGACAAAGCCCCAGCCTTTTGACACGTGTGTGAACTGAAAGGGCAGGAACAGGAATCCTATTGAAAAAAAATTGACATGATTTTTCCCAAAGAGAATTAGACCATGTTGCAATTGTCCACTATATTCAGGCTTTGGTTGTTCAAGTAGCTTTGCCTCTAGACATAGAGTGCTTTGTTTGTGCATCATTGGTCTACTCTCCGCAGCATGAACTCCAATTTCATGTGAACTCTAACCATGGAGGAAGGAGACCTGAGGGGGAAGTACCCTGGACAGTTCTCTGATATTAGTACTTTTTCACAACAAGCCTGCAAGAGTTTATCCAGTTTATATGTCATACAGTTACTTTGACACAAGTTTATGAAAATTAGACATATTAATGCCATTCTTTTGAAATGTCCATTTTTCCATGACAGGTATAAATGACATTTTTGCTGTAACCGAAATGATTCCCCTGTTCAGATGGGTATTGCACTGCTGTTGGATTAGGCATGCATGATGTACTACAAATAAACTGAGTCCAACTGTTTATGTACACAGTTTATGGTGTCGGGATTTGCAGGGATGAGTAAGGTTCTACTAGTAAATCACTCTGGGGAGTTAGGGTTAATGTGCTCATTGCACTCAGAAAGACACTCATGATGCGGGAACTATACATGTAAATGATTGTACTGGTAGACAAAACTTTTATTGCAGAAAATTGAAACTTTTCTGATGTACTTACAATGAATGTCGTTACGTGCATTTGGCTTGGGACAGCTGACATATTCCATTCCCCAACATTGGGATGGTCCGAAAAGAGCTCTTTAGACCAATTGTTCCAGCTAAATCACCTGACCTCATGGGTATCAAACATCAACAAACAGGGTGTCCGTCCGCAGCAAAGTGTGTCATAAATGTTGTTTACCAAAAAGAATGCTGATTTTTGGTATTCACACATCAGTCGTCTGAGTACTCCACCACTGCACTGTCAGCTTTATTTTGGTATATGTAAATAACAAGTGTTTTTTCCAAAATAATGCCGATTCTTGGTATAGCTCAGCACGTCAGTAGTCTGAGTATTTTACCAACTGTTAATTTTGGCTTTGTCTTCGGTGAATGACACTTGGGATGAACTTATGACACTGTGTTTGCTGATGTTCTATACCCACTATACATGTAGGTCACTTGACTTGACTTCCAGGGTTGGGCTTTTCCTTCCTGCATGGTTTCACATGCAGTATGCGGGGTCTATGGCCGAATAATCTCCCAAGTAAAGGACAAGACCCATGAGTTGAAAAAAAAAATTGGAGGGGCTTTTCCCTTCTTTAGACAAACTTGCATCAGTGTTAGCAAGGAACAAATTCAAACCTGTAACATGCGTTAATTTACAGTTTTCCATTTAAGTGCTGCTGCCAATCAGCATTGCTTGATTTCAGTAATGGACATTGACATCCGATTTCCGTTGAGCCAGTTGCCCGGCACAGACTAAACCACATCCCTGTAATGTCTGCTTTCATGTGAGACATGGCATTTTTATATATGGTACCTTCTATTTTTCAGGGGTAGAGTGGGAAACAATGAGACAAAATACCTAGATTTCAATATTTCTTGTTTACGAATTATGTGGTTGAACTGTTAGTTTTTCCCTGCATATGGTATTGATTGTTCTCAATTAATAAATGTGTTCAAGCCATTTCTGTAATGACACTTTCCTGTCTTGTTTCTCCATGTGCCTGATTTCTTGGGTAACATCACACTTTGTAAATTCACCATCATGAAAAGGTAGACTTGGCTAGGTATCAGGCCAATTATAGTACTTGATTTACAGTTGTGCAATGCGACACCTAACATTTGTGTCCCTTGTTACAGTGCAAGCATCAAATTCCTGACCAAGCTTTGTGCCTCAAGTGTTTCACCTTAGGTTTTGCTGCACTCAAACTAAACTTGAGCAGTACTTAGCATTCTACTTGATGTGCCACATGGAACACAAATAAAGGCAGGACTAAAAAGGAGGTGTGGGTTGGCAATTGGGACTTTATTCTTTTCTGATTGATGAGCCTTATTAAATGATAAGTCTTCACATGTTTGCCTTGAACAAGCTTCCAGAAGGTCAGTCTTCCCTGCCATGATAACTTTGTGAACCACCATTTCCAGAGTTAAGTTCTCACTATTAAGGTTTTCCGTTCGTTTCTTTTTAATTTCACTTATTACTGATTTGTACCTTTTTTGTGGTGTATTCATAAGCGCACCCTCCCACCCTGGTTGATTGTACATAAACCCAGCACATGAAATTACCCTTTAATGGCTGGTGGTAGGTGGGTGATTGATGATGATTTTTGACCTCCGTTCACGCCAAAGGGCCCACTGAACTAATTCAAGCCCCATTGAAGACAGTGTAAAGTCGACCACGTTTGCAGCCCCAGTGTGTGTCATCGAAGTCCCTCAGGCCTCTCAAACAAAAACAATGTATTTGGGGGTCATTCAGCTTTCAATTGATTTTCAATTTTTAGTAGGTTAAATGTAAATTTTTTAATTATCCACCAAAAACAAACTCACCCCCCCCAAGTGAACGTTCCCAAGTCTGTCAGCAGCAATTTTTCAAATGACATCCCTCCACTTTTTTCTGGCTCTTGGCACAATTTTTCAATGGCATTTTTTCTCTGTGTTGCCCTGGGATGGGAGCCCTTGAATCTGGGGAGTTCATTCTGGGCAATTCTTACGCAATCCCACAATTTCTTGGGCCATACAATCTCCTCTTCTTCAAATAAACTGTTAGGGTACTTTTTGAGCACCTTGGCCTTGCAGACAATTTCCCTTGAATTGGGCAGGGCACCCCAAAGTGTCAAGCAGAATCACCAGGGGAAAAGCATAAAATTGCCACAGTTGTGCTCAAGTTTGGAGGTGGGTCATGAATGTCACGTTCATAATGTTCATTTTATCATTGACTTCAGTGGTTGCCAGGAATTTGATTGGAAAGTACAGGTGGTGCCATCAACAGTCCCAGCTTTGCCAAATTTCTGTGACCAAAAAGACTGATGGTCATGAAGTCCAGTAAAATTCCATAGAACATGATTCAATCTTGTAAGGCTGCATTTTCATGCAAAGAAAACAAAACCAGACTTTGGAGGTCAGTCTGGGACTTTAATTGTGTTCCCTCGAGTCTACTTACTTACGTGTGTGATACTATCACATGTAGCTGGTTGGTTGTGTGAGAAAACAAGGTCCCTTCTGCACATGTTGCAATTGTTTTTTTGTTTTTTTTTGGCTTTTTTTTCTTCGTATAGTGGTGGTGTACATGTACATGTACCTCTGGGACTAGCCTTGCCTTGCAGGGAACTACCTTAGTAAAGGCATTCTTAAGGTCAGGTTGCTTGGTTTCATTTTTGGATCAGTGAAATTTATAATTGGTGTTTTTGGGGTGCGAAAAAAGAGATGAAGACACTTTCTTAGGCACTGGAATTTGTTTACTGGGTACAAAGATGCTTAAGAAATTAAATATCTTTGGTTTGGCACTATGGTTCTATAAAGAATCCCGTGTGATTTCTTGGTAGGCAACCCCAATTATTTTTTTCCTTCAGTTGGAAATTAGAAGCTACATCAATGCTAGTGGGGATTGCAAGAAAGTATTTTCCTAGTTAAAACGTGCACTTGTAACATAAACTGAAAATTGCACAACTCTGGACATTTTATCAGTGAAGAAAAAGCTTGTGATTCTGAATATTTTATTTATTTATTTGTTCAATGTTTGATTTCATTAGAGATAACAATTTTCACAGTTAGTGGACATACTAGTATTGCGAAAAACGTAAACTTGAAATTTAGACAAAGAAAAACTGTATTGTTTTGCATCGTTGGTCATTGGTCAGGAAATTAAAGCAGTCCATAAACTTAATGATGTAACCTTGATTAGTTTCACACCTAACCACTAATTACATGTTATTGGGAGGGGTGTTGTTAGGCCAAAATCTTGTATGTACTTACTCAGTAGGAGTCCTGATTTGTGAAGTGGTGAGAAATATGTGGACGGTACAAGTGTTTCATTTAATTATAATTGAATTCTTGTTAATATGTATATGTTTCTTCCACTGTATGAAAATGATTTGAAATTGGATAGCCATGTAGAGAAATTAGCTTCTCTGTTAAAACCTGTCAGATGAGTTGAATAAAAGCGGGACAGGTGGGTGCAAACTGGGCCTCACTCTCAGGAGGTTTGCCTCAACAGGACACCATGTAATACTTCTGAAATTGTTGTTCTGTTTCTCCAAATTATGAGCTCGATCATCTCGCTTCAGACACACTGCTGAAGTACAAATGCGGTCCTGGACTTTTGCTGTGTGTTCCTTCTATGACCTTCCATGACCAACAGAATACTTATAAGATGAGTCTTTTCCTGCGTGCTCATCAGGAGAACTGCCATTTCCATATTCCAAGCGAGTTGTACTCAAAATTTGGCTGATCTACATGTACACACACCGACCGGTACAGTTGGGGCATGTATGCACCTGGTAGAACAAACACAGTTTTCCTTAAATTTCACAACTTCACTCATTCTTACCAACTTTTCTTTTCATGAGGACAGACAGGATAGATCTCTACTTAATAATGTACATGTACATGTTGTGGGCATCAAGTAACACCCAGAGACATGATTCATATTTATATTTACCCAAAAATCAACATGTTACATTTTCCGACCCTAATATTTAGTAGTGCCACTGTCTGTATTTTTTGTCACGTCTCATAGTCGCTGTGGACCACTTTCTAAAGTGTTTTTGAACGACAATAAGGAGGGGGGTAGATGTAAATTTCTTTGAAAAAATGACTTTTCAGAAATATTAATTTTTGAAGCCTAATAATGTCTCTGTGTATTTTCGATTGAAGTACACACTATGCCTGGGCATTAAGTTGGGATACAGTTTGTCTGACCTCGTAGAGAAAAAATTAGCGAGCACAAAAAAGTTCAAACAGTGAAAAAATTTAGGAAAATCATTGTTTTCGACCAAGTGTATGTTAACTTTTTGCCCCAGCTGTATGTCGCTTCACGTGTTTATCTGTTTTCAGTGATAAATGCATATCATTTGGGTACACCATACACTGCACGATACCTTTGGGAAGGTGCTTTTAAAATCATTATTCAGTTTCGTTTTGGGTGGAAAGCAGTACTTTTGTGCCTAATTCATATAATTTACTGTGATTTCCCATTTGGCACCACGGTTCGTAATGCTATCGGACATTTTTGCTCCTGTTTTGGAAACAAAAGACCACTTGCAAAAAGGGTGTAGGATCTAAACAGTCATGTTTCATATCAGGCGAAGGTAATGTTTTAAGAGTTAATTTTTTACGTACAAAAAATTACTCTGGAAACACCCTCTCTTTAGGTACACGTAATTACTTTGTTCAAAGTCCATCTTCAACCTTTACATATATTCCCTTGTCGATTTTATGTGTGTTTGTGATTTGTCCCGAAGCTAAAAGCATATTTGTTATTTTATATTGCCACTGTTCGATGTAACATGAATGCCCTTGGCTTTTGAAGCAACTTCAGTTGCCAGTCATCTGCCCTTGCTACATGTGCTTTCCCCCCAAACCTTAATGCAGGTAAGCAGAGAAGCATTAATTCTCGGGCTTGACATGCCTTTCCTTGACCTGGGCCTCAAACTTCAGGGATTAAAAAACAGAGTCATTTTTACCAGGGATTGGAACAACTTGGCTGCTCCCCCTTGAGGAGAGTGCAGCCTTGCCCATTGGGTTCTGCATGCTCTCAGCAACTGGCTTGCTCCCCTTGCCAAGACAGCAGAGTCAGGATCCCTTCTCATTGGCTGAAGGTCCGACCCCCCTAAGTGGCACTCCATCCCATAATACTAATGGTCCCTTAAAAGACCAGGGGCTGACATGGGCTGAATGAGCCCCGAAAGCTCACTCTTAGGCCCACTGACTTGTCGCCAAGGCTGTGTAGTCCCCTAGCTGTCTGAGGCAGATTGTGGAGGCAATTGGGTCTCAGTTGCCTCAGCTTTAGGGTGCACAAAGATTGTACATGAGAGCTAGCATGTATAGCTTTGTGGGCCGAAGTGCCCGCCCAAGGTGGGGCTTGCTTCTACTTTGTTTGGCTGTCTTCTGTGTGATGAGGATCAGCTGCCAGTCTCCAGGATCACCTGCATCATCATCATCATCTTCATCCTGTAAGTTGGTTGCTTAATCTGTCTGTTTTACAATGTACTTCTTGATTGTATGCCTCCTCCCCAGAGTAGAAGCACATTGTATAACACTGTTTTCTATGTTACCAGGAAAAATGCAACATGTGCTCAAGGTTGTCTTTAACATAAAAGGTACATACAAGTTCTGCATTTTTAGTTAAACTACATATGTTGCTTTGTCATCTTTTAAATATTGTTAAATCTGAACTCTTTTCCATTCCTAATAACGGCAACTAATTGAAATAAATTGTCTAGTCTATTTTAATACTAAATGGATCGCTGAAAACTGAAAGTTATATTAGGACTCAAGTAAGTAGTGAACTTGAATAATCTCTATTCATGTAGTCTCACTACTCTACAGTCTTTGTAAATGCAAGAGGAATTGGTCAGGGTGTCAAAAGGAGTGGACCATGTAGTTTATTTTAAGTGATATAATGCAGTTTTGTTTTCATTTAGAATCCATAGTTTTAATACTAACAGCATTGTATTGCAACATTTGTAGATAAACTTTGTCCCATTACAGCCTGGGCCACCCCTTTAAATCTTTGAAGCAAACTTTTTTTTTAACCCTCCACTGTCTCTGAGGTTGACCCAGCACTATCAGCAGTTCACAGTGCACTAAGGTCGCGCACAAGGAGAGTCGGAAGAAGAAAAACTGCATATGTCAGCAACACAAATGCAGAGATGTAATTTGAATACAGTCTGCCTTGGAAGAGACTCAGTACAGATTTGCTTATTTGCAGTTTTTGGTCAGGTTTTGCAATCCAGCGTGGCAATGCGCTATAAAGATTTCCTCGGCTGAGACTTCTTCGCTTTCACTGGAGATTTTTCCCGGGTTACACTTGCTAACAAATAAGATTCTTGAGGGGATGCTGGTGCTAAATGGTTATGATGTTTCATGCTGAGATTCCCTGGTGTTTATTCTTATAGCACATGTACAACTATGGGCAAAGTGTGGAAGGGAATGCGCGTATATATGAGGGTTAAAAAAAAACTTGCACCGAGTGGGTCATTTTAGTTTGATCCTAAAAGTACATGTACCTCAAAGATGTGGTGATTGAAAGACTGAACGAGAAATGGCAGGGGAGTAGCTAGCTCACTTGTATGCAACTGATTGACCCTGCCAACGTGGAATGCACGTCATGCCATTCTACTGCCATGGGTAAATATCAAATGGACTTTAAAGTAAAGGGGAAAATGTGCTAGTGGATGAAAGTACCTGTGATTCAGTTGTAAGGGGTTTCTGTTTTTAGTTTTTTTGGAAATATTTTTTGAATGTGCATTATTATTACAGAAAAATTTGATTCTTTAAAAAATAAAAGCATTTAATAGGTAGAAAATGTGTCGCTCTAACATTTCGAGATCTTGCAATGTTGGATGGGAGGTTTGGATGAAATGCATGAAATTGAAGGTATAGTCTAGTCACTATCGACACAACATAGTTTTCCTGCATGGTAAACGATTTTGAAGAGTTCATGAAAGTGCAGTGATTTGAATATTTATTGATTCCGATTTTGTAGTGACATATACTAGTGTATCAGCTGTGCTGTTCAGAGCTTAAGTTTTTGGTGGGCAAACAAATTGTAAACAAACTGTTTGACTGCTGTTGGGCTCCAACTTTGCCATCTGTTTATTGTGAGTTTGGAAAATTATTGCTAAATTGGTTTACATTTGGGTCAGTTTTCTGGTTGTGTGAAGCACTTTTTTTTGGGGTGGGGGCTTGACAGAGGTCAATCAGGATGGCAAAGTGGCTGCAGCCAGACCCATTTGTTTGTGTTTAATATCAAGCCTCTGCCAGGTCATTCAGACATGACGGGCATAGCCATAGAGGTGGTTAGCATGTGGTGTCACATTTTTTTATCATATTTATAGAAAGTGGCAAAACTCGGTACACTCTAATATGAAACAGAAGAAAAAAAACCAGAAAGAAAAAAGAGATGAACATATACGTGGTGTCCCACGTAGTCTGGTTTATAATTGAATTTTCCCAATAACCACTCCCTCTCTCATCGATACTCTCTCAGGATACTAAAAGCACCGTTAATTTATAAAGTTAGTAACAATGTACCAGATAAGATTTGCGACATCAACTACCTGGTGTTCTGGTACCTAGTCTGAACGTGCATCATACAAGTAGCTCTCAATTTGAGAAAACAATTTTGCCAGTGATTTATAATCAGAGCATAAACTGGCAAGAGGTGCTAGGTACTTGAGAGTATGATCATAGTTTCCTTCTACTGGTTTGGAGTCAAGAATTGCAGCAACAGCTTGTCCTTTGTGTTAAAGATACATCCAGGACAAAATGTGTTTTTTTTGGGAGGGGGGAGGGAGGGGTTAAAACAATTTTGGATTTTTGTTGGTACCATTTTATAGTCTCTATTTTAGGGGCAACATGTAGGGACTTTTTACACACTCTTTGAAGGAAGAGAAATCAAATAGGCAAACAAAGCTTTTTTTCTCTTTTTTTTTTTTAGGTAACATAATTTTATGTTTTTTTTTGGGGGGGGGCATATTGCTCCCGTGGGCACTCCTTGATCCACCATTGGTCTTAATGGCAATCATAAACGTACAAGACTGAACATTATTTCGGACATCATCTCAAAAAGGCATTCAAAGTTATAATGGCATCTGTTAGCCCAAGACCTAGACTCAGCTCCCTAGACTCGGCTCAGGATGCAAAGTTTGGATGCTGCTCAACACTCTTCTGTTGCAGTGGACTCTGCGAATGACCGAGAATATCAGAAAATGCCCTTTCAAAACCAACAATTCAAATCAGTGGTTATTTGCTTTCAGTATGGACAAATTTCTTATTCAAGTGGATACAGTGTCTGGTCTGTATTTTCGTACACATGGTACCACTGCCATTCTGGCACATGTATATTGTGACATCAACTGCTCAATTTTAGTGAAATATTTCACATTCCGGGATGATGGGATACTATCAGCAAATTCCTCTTATTTTCTTATATTGTTCAGGAGTGTGAGAATTCAGCTTTTTAGCTGATTTCAGCATTTTTTGTTGAGATGTTGACCCTAAATATCAGTTTTTTTGGATGCCTGGTCTGTACAAAAGTATGGGAACTTTTTACATTTCAGCTTGTTGCCAGCTGTTTTTAGTTTTAATTTGAAGTGGCCTCTCTCACAGTGCAAGAGTTCTTTCTGACGGTTTGTTTTGAATTCTCTCCCAGCGAGTTCTCCAGAGGATGGAGGAGGAGGAGCAAAGAAACCACCTGATGACTTGCCTTGCAAGGACAACGCAGGCAAGATATCCCTCCACGGAGAAACCTACAAGATGACTGAGTGTTCGTCTTGTACCTGCACCAATTCCACTCTCAACTGCATGTTCGAGTCCTGCCAGCCGACAACTTGCAGAGAGCCATACAAGTTTCCCGGGGAATGCTGCAAAGCTTGCCCGTACAGTAAGCCAAGCTTCTTTCCCTCTCCCCTAAATTCCATTGTTGTTCATTACTAGGCCAAAGACGTAATACAGTAAGTTTAGTGGAATATTTGTGACCTCAGCTAGCAAAATGAGTCCAAAGTTGTCGGCACAACTTTTGAGCTAGGCCCTTGAAAGACTCTTACACTTGTTAAGTTACCATTAGGGACTATCAACAAAATGGTCTTGTTCATCAGGACGCCAAACTGATACCGGTAAATCAAAATGAGGCTCAGGTTATTCTTTCGCATACAAACAAAAACAGTGTTACCAAAAAAGGGTGTTGCAGTCAGGGTCTTGTGCTGATACATGCATGTGGCATCGGTTGAATCTGAACATCGTCATGTAGGGTAAACTTGGAAATGAATGTGTCCTTTGGCCATTCAGTATATGTGGCATTCATTTCCAAGATTACCCTACATGACGTGATAATGGGTTTAGATGTTATTTGCTAGGTTCCAATCAAATGCCGCTGTTGCCACATGCCTGGTGTCCATGCAAAGAAAACCTACAAATCAATCAAATTAGGGATGTGTACATTTAGTACCGTGATGGATGTGCAAACAGGAGGAAATGGTAAATGTATGTTGCTCTATGGGGAACTGCTGCTTGGATTAAAATACTTGGATTTCACTTTTATTAATACGTGGGAGGATTATGCTTTATTGAGTTAGTGTTGTTAAGGATGAATAGGAAAGCTTAGCCAATTACAGGTAATTGTGAAATGTGTTTGTAATGCAAGGACACATTGCTTTATTTTCCTTCGGTGTTTTCCTAAGATGTGACTGTGCAGCAGGTGACACCCGTGCTTCCTGGAGCTCAGTCCATTCAAGAAGGTAGAGCAGAGAATGATCTGGCAGTAAATCTGGACGTGCTGTATGCCAACACCAGAGAGACCACCAGCGTCACTGGCGAGGGCCTTTGGCAGACGGGTATGTGGATGAGCAGTGAGGAGGATGGGTCGGTCAAGCTGCCGGGCACCTATGTGGAAAACGTCCTGACGGAGGGCCAGCAGTCCCAGGATCTGAGGAAACAGGGGCTTGTCTCCACCAACTTCTACATCAATGACATCAGGTACCAGGTGGACATGTCTGACCTGACTTGCGACGAGGCCCGCTACCTCTGTGCCAAGTTCAACAAGGGGGAGAACCCTCAGGTGGAGAAGTCATTCCTGGAGTTTCACTTTGAGGCGAGGCCCTCTGAAGATGTGCTGACTGGATGCAGTCCTATTGAAGATTGCAAAGGTTGGTTCATCGATTACAATGAGCAAACAAAAATCCTCACTTTTCTTCTCTTTATCACAATGCCAGTGGTGAAAAAGCTGTGTCATAGAATTCAAACATGAATCGTACCTCTTTTTTTTTATATTTAGGATCTAATACAACATTTCATGAATTCAGTAATTTTTTGTGATGGGTTTAAATTTACTACCACTTGATTGTGTTTGTGAATCTGCTTTTTCGATGTAAGATCTTCATATAAGTATTCAACTTGTCTTGAACACTTAAAGTCCGTGCATGAGTTTCACTTGAATTTGATTTTTCTTTCATTCAGAGATTACTTCATCAAATGACCTTTTTTCTTTTCTTTTTTGTAGGGGGAGCATTGGTTCAAGTGAACAGTGTAACTCCGAGGATGCAAGAGAACACCGTAGTGAAGGAGGGAAACTCCAACGAGGTATTGGTGGATATGGCTGTGGGCTACGTGGATTCAGAAAAGACCACCAACGTCGATGGAGAAAACCTGTGGACGACCCAAATGTGGCTGAGCGGTCAGATGGACGGTTCACGTCCTCTGAGGGGGACCCTGCGGGAGCAGGTGCTGACCCCCGAGCAGCGTTCCCAGTCCCTGGTGAAGGACTCCTCGGGAGTCTTCAACCTCAACGGCATCCCTTACAACTTCGACCTGACGGGAAAGACCTGCAAAGAGGCCAAGTATCTCTGTGCCAAGTTCAACAAGAACAAGGATGCCCAGCCGAGCAAAGAGTATTCGTCGTTTGAGCTGGAGGGCGTGCCCAATGAGAAAGCCCTAACTGGCTGTTCCCCGCTGGAAAACTGCCAGGGTGAGGCTCACAAAGTGCAGTTTCTTGTGTGTTGGCTGAGGGAAGGGCAGTTTTGAATGACCTTGGAAGACCCTGCAAGATGTTCTCCCTGTTAGATTTCAGTGGCAATCGAATAGCATTGTCAACCAGAAATATGGGACTTGTGTTGGCGATTGTAAAAATGTTAACTTTTCTCTGAGGGAAAAAATTGTCAGATGTTTCGTGTTTGCATTTACAAAAAGTCCTGCACTATAAGAACAGAATACAAAAACGAAGTTTTGAAGGAAATGACAGGTGATTGTAGTCGACATAATTTTAATGGATATATTTTGTTTGTTTTAGTATAAAAATAGGGATGAATAATTATTATTATTGGTTTATTTCAACTTTCTTGCAACTTTCTTTCTTGGTTAAATTGTGAAGTGGTTATATCCAACA
The DNA here is from genome assembly GCF_001949145.1 of Acanthaster planci. The sequence goes on from NW_019091396.1 coordinate 1,646,034, forward strand.
CACAAGTACAATAAATACATTTACATTTAAAAATACACAACAAGTGTTCTTTAGAAAAAAAGCTCAGGAAACATCACATTGAAACTTACAGCTGCATTTTACAAAGAAACTAAAAACCTACAAAATGTCCCACTATTTTTGACTATAAATAAGACCAACATTGATAAAACAAGTACTATATTTTTATATTTTAAAAAATGCAATCAATCTATGAGTGTGTTATTTAAGAATCTGGTAAGGTATGGAACAGGACTATTTTGAAATATGTTGATTGAGCCCTGATGTGTGTCAAGTATCCAGGTAGATCTTAATGTCATTGTTTGGCATCTGTTAGATTTTGGAAACCAGTCAGGAAATGATGTTTGATCAGTAAGTTTTCAAAGGGAATTTTGCACCTTTTTTTCTTTCACACAGCGGATCCAAATCCAATAAGTGTAAGGCCTGCTCGTAGTTAAAATAATTGCTAGCGAGCAGGATTAGACAAATTTATTTTTGAACTAATTCTAATTGGTCAAATTGTACGAGTGTCAATGAAAAATGGGTTCTGTATTCATTTTGTAAACAGGAGCTACCTTTTCTGGTATGAGTTGGTCTCGTGAGGTGGGACAGCAGCAGTATGGACTACCTGCCCCATTGACCATTGATGCCCAGGTTACTGCAACCCCCGACAGCCCCTCGGTGGATGGCACTGGGCTGTGGAAGATGAACATCTTTGGCAGCCGCAGCATGAACGGCAGCGGCGTCCGCCAGAACGAGCGGACCCAGATCCTAGACGGCTTCAACCAGGGCAAATCGCTTTCAGCTGGGGGCGGTCCACTGGAGTTCAGCGACATCCAGACCAGGTTCCCACTGGACGATCTGGGCTGTGGCGAGTACAAGTACCTCTGTTTGGAGTTCACCAAGGGGGACAACGCCAACCCAGATTACAGCTATGCCACCACCACCGGAGCACAATCCATCATCAACTGTTTGCCTGAAAAGTGCAGAAGTAAGATCACTCTGTCCTCGTGACGGACTTGAAACCATAACCCACCTGCATCATTTCTATTAAATGTATGTAAATAATGCCGTACGATTACTTGCAATCTTTCTCGACAAGCTGGAAAGTATGTGAAATGATTTCTGGATGTTTTTCATCTCCTTTTTAGTGCAGTAGGTCAGTTGTAGGCCACCATGCGCTGTAGATGGAAAGATTAAATGCCGCTCTGTAGAGTCATTTATTTGTTGCCATGGGCACTTTCCTTGTCCTTCTCTGCCATTGAAGTAATGACTGTGATGGTATCATCTTTGCCCCTGTTTGACATCATATTTACGTAGCTGTGTACGTCTCTGGTGTGCAGTCCACCCTCGGCAGTGCTGATCTGTATGAAGGTAGGCCTAACAACATGGTCCAGTTTGACACCATTGTGCAGACCACCGATGAGAGCTCGCCGCTGGTCGGACGCAACATGTGGCGGCTGAACATGTATGGCAGCGAGCGGCCAGACGGCTCGGGCCCTCGCCTGGCTCCCCAGGAGCAGGTCCTGTCTGACTACTACAGCAGCCAGGAGCTGACGACCCCTGGCAGCCCATTGACCTTCCAACCCATCAACACCGAGTACGACATGACAGACGTGGACTGCAAGCGACTGAATTATCTCTGCACGGAGTTCAGCCGCAATCCTGAGTCCCCCGTGGAATTCGAGCTCAGCCCCGTACCCGATGCCAGCGTGTTGAGGAGCTGTATGGAGGTGCCCGATGAAATGTGCAATGGTAATCCCACATCTGAATTCTGGGTTCTCAGATGCACTCCGCAAAGTGTTTGACTGAAAGTACAGAAACCATACAGTGTCTCTTTACTAGCACTGGGGCCAATTTTATAGTGCTGTGTTAAGTGAAAAATTTGTTTAAGCATGAAAAAACCTTGCTTGACAAATCAGGTTTCCAGCCAAAACTTCTTGTGATGTATTATTGTTTTGGAATGGTATTTAGGTGTGTTTTGGTTAGCATGACAATCACATAGAGTTTGAGCTGGTAACCTTTGTTTATTAAACAAAGTTATTTTGTGCTTAAGCAAACTCTTTGCTTAAGCAGCTCTATGAAATTGGCCCCAACAAGAATCAGTGACAGTCTGATGATGGTCCAGCCTGGCTTTTGCCAGCCTCTACTTAAAACTGGGAGAGAGAATTCTTGGGTACAAAGCCTGTTGCTTTTCTGCTACATCTGAGCCTTTTTCTTTGATCTACCATAGGACCTTGTTGCCAAAGTTATTGATGGATATTGAGTCCCAATACAGAGATGTTTATGAAGTGCACCTTATAAAAGATACAATTTGCTGAACATAAATAAGAGTAATTCCAGAAATCAGGGGCCCAAAAGTGTGAATTTTTCTGTCCTTGTTACGTCTGACCTTTGTTGTTTGACGTGGAAATATCACCGGAACTGATTTTGAACTGTCACTATTTGTTTGGCAGATAATTTGCATTAATTCATCACTCTTAAAAACTTAAAAATCATATGTCAAATGTGACAGGGACACACACAAAAATGGACCGTTAATATCTTGAATTACCCCTAAGCGAATATTTTCAGTACCCTTACAGTTGGATTTTTGAAGTTGCATAGTAAGTTGTCACAGCACTGATTGATTGTTTTGGTTTCATTTATTTGGCGTTTGTTACACGTTGGTTTTTCTTCCTTTCCGTTGCATTGTTAAGGTGTGATAATTGATGACATGGATTGGGAGATGCAAGTGTTAACCGACAAGGTACAAGCCGGCCGTCCAACCCCGGTCAGATTTGACGTGGACGTGGAGCCGCGACCGTCTGCTGGCAGCATCAGTGGAGAGAACCTGTGGCGGGTTGGCCTCTTCGGTTCCACCAGGCCGGATGGCAGGGGCCCCCGGATCGGACCCCAGCGCCAGATACTGACCCGAGACCTCTCCAGCCGAGACCTGACCGCTAGCCAGACCCTGCAGCTGGATGACATCAATGCCGAGTTTGACCTGACCTCGATCGGCTGCGAGACAGAATACCAGTACCTGTGCCTGGAGTTTGCCAAGGGCCTGCGAGCTGAGCCTGACTTCAAGTTTCAAGCCGCTAATGGGGGAGAGGTCATCACCAAATGCAAAGACCAAGACTGCCGCAAGGGTAGGTGCTTGAGAAGGCTTCACCTGTCGGTAATCTTGCACCAATAGCTTTAAGGGTTTCTTGCGGCAGCTTTTGGGACTGTGAAAGAATGGAGAGTTTGAGATGACCAACACAAGGAGGGTCAATCTTTCATACGCTTTGCTTTGGATGGTTCTTTCAGTTCATGTGTTTTGCAGTGCACCAAGGAGGTTCTAATGAAAAACTTAAGACATTAAAAACGTTCTTCTAAAAGATTGAAAGGGTCAACATTTTGATCTTAGCAGAGTCTGTCTCAAAGGCAGTACAACAAGCCTTGTGACTGTGAATCTTCAAACTGCCATGGTGCAGGGGCTAAAAGGATTGGTTCATTCCAAAATGATGTACACGTATATCTTATCAATGGTACATTTGCAGGTGATCAGCATATAATGTTACTTCTGGATAAGTTAGTTTCACCTCCCATGTGATAAAAGCATGATTAAGCCATCAGATTCTCCCATCTGGAACGATGGGTAGTTTCCCCCGTGCAGTGACAGCATCAGTCTTGTTTAAATTCTTGCAGGTGTTAAGATTGAAGATCTGAATGTTGTGGGCAATGACTACTCCGTGTTGAAGGAGAATGACCCCTACAACCGGGTCATGTTTGACATGACGGCTGAAACCACGCCCGACAGTGGTGGCGTTGATGGGGACAACCTGTGGGAGCTCTCCCTCTTCGGCAGCAGCTCGGAGAATGGGGTAGGCCGTCGCTTCAACGAACAGCGGCAGGTTCTCAATAACTACCAGCGCAACAAGGACGCCTTCCCCGGCGAGGACATCGACTTTGGCATGGTGGACTCCAACTTCAACATGCAGGGCTTATCCTGCAAGGAGGTGCGCTACCTGTGCGCCGAGCTGCGCAAGGGCACCAGGGCTGACCCTGACTTTGAGCTGAACCCTGTGCCGGACAGGTCCGTCTTGACAAAGTGCTTCCGCCAAAAATGCGACGGTATGACACTCAATTTGTGAAACAAATTTGCACAGAGAGGAAACAACAGTTGCCAAAAGGTGGAGAGTAATTGGAGAAAATGGGGATAAGTGCCATTACAGCAAGTTTTAAGATTCCTTCAAATTGGCATACAACCAGCAAGTGAAAGGAATCATACCATCACACCAACCATAGTTTGGAGATCGTGTTTTCAGCATCTTGTTGTTTTACCTCCTTTTTTCAAATAAAATTCAAATATATCTTGCGTCATTTCTTTTATGATGAAAGGTTTGAACTCATACATGTTTGAAATAGATTTTGCTCTTTTCAGGCATTATAATTGACAGCACCGACCTGAGGGGTGATTTTGACGTAGATGATAACACAGATGAGGTGGAGTTTGACGTGTCAGTCAACTCTAACCCCAACAGTGGCGATGCCACTGGACGGAACATTTGGCGGCTGCAGACATTCCTGGCCAACTACCCAGACGGCACAGGCAACGTCCGGACCCTGGAAAGACAGACCCTGACCCCCGAGATGGCCAGCCGTGACCTAAGGTCAGGTTCAAGGCTGAACTTCAATAACTTGGCAGCCCGCATCAATAAGGATGACCTGTATTGCGATGAGGGTGAGCGGTACATCTGCGTGAAGGTGGAGCGAGGGGACAACCCTTCCATTGACTACTCTCTTAGTGGAGCACGAGAAGGCTCTCTGCAGAGATGTCAAAAGGTGAACTGTGTGAAAGGTATACTGTTTCTTTCTTTGAGGATCATCTTAAGTCAAGTCATAGTTTTGCTCAATAAGTTGTCTGTTGTGTTTACACCTCTTTGTGCATATTTCAAGTCCTGAAGCAGATCAGCTCCCCCTCCTCAGAGCATATTACACTTAGATGCAATAAAAAAGAATGATCATTACCAACCTATGCAGTCTTATAGTACTGTTAAGCTATGCTATACGCTGTGCTACTGCCGTGCCGAACTTAAATAAGCCGAGTTCCTTAAGTTCAGCTTGGCAGAAGCATGGCATTTAGTACTAATTCGGCTTGGCAAAACTTTCAACACAGCTCATAGCCTAGGCCCTACGGTTGTGTGTACATAAATCTTGCAAGAAGTCACCATCATAGAATTTTTTAAAATACTTCGGAACGGCATTATCATACGTTTTTAAAATTTTCAAAAAGCCTCATGAAACTTTTGCATGACTCTTATGCATACGTGTTAGAAACTGAAACCTGTGAGCAAAAATTAATCTGTGAGAATTTGTGTCAAGGGGCATGTATTCGTAGCTGTGAATGCAGCAACATTCAATTGATTGCTGTCATTAATTCTACATGGTACCTCTTTTCCTTTCTCTTATTTCATGTTCCCCGGACTGTTCTCATCCAATTTGCTCAAATCAGCTCCTGAGGTGAGTAACTGTAGAGTGAATCGTTAACAGGTGGAAAGAGAAAGGGAAGAAAAGGATGTCAACGTGCAGGATTAGAGGAAGACATTTATTTGGAAAAGAGTGAATGTTCAACGATGATGTTTGATCCAAACAGAAAAGCAGCAACACAATTGTAGATTAGTCTAGTGCAACAAATCAGTAGTGCCCAGCACAGGGTTAATAAAGATGGATTATTTGTCACAGTTAATTTGAATAACTTTTACTCCGACACTAATGCCCCCTTTCCAGTTAGAAAGGGACAAATAAATACCGAGCAGGAGGTGGCACTTGATTAAGAATTAATCACAAAAAAAAAGAAATATCTCCCGATGGTTTCATCAGCCTCTTCATCATTTCTCCGGCACGTGTCCTCACGAGGTTGTGGTATAGACCTGTAGTTCTTTTTGAAACTCTCCCGTAGAGTGTGATAAATAAATTAATGTATATTACCCTCCTTTTGTTTCAGGTTGTCAAGGGGCCGATAGGAGACAAAGGATACCCTGGTGAGCCAGCTGTTATGCCTGTAAGTTCACAGACTCGGCTCTTTCAGTTCAGTCCTGCACCTGCTCCCCTTACAAAAACTGGCCCTCTTGGTTTAAATGCAGTTGCATGGAATTTTGTTTGAAGAAAATTTTCCAAAGGGTATCTGCAATTATGCTGACATTGCAAGCACTTCCAGAAAACATACAGAACCTCCCGTGCTTCCTTGAGGATGTTTGTATAATCATGTTGTTCAAGAAATGTTTCCAGAAAGTAAGATTATTTTTTCAGAGCTTATCAAAAGATTTGTCCTTCGAATTTTCTCATGGTCAGTTCCTCAAAACTTTTTTGTACTCCAAACAAATGTTGGCTGTATTCTTGTAATGTGGCCACTCAAAATTACCTGCACACGACTTCTCTTTTTTTTCCTAAAATGTTTCCACAGAGGGAGTACATGCAAGGACCTCCTGGACTACCAGGTCAAGCCGGACCCCCAGTAAGTTGAGAGAATCAACTATATCTGCAATGTGTTCTTGCCTTTTTTTACACTTCAAACAGGTCACTTGATTTGTTAACTGCTTCTAAAGACATTTCCCCTGAAGACTTTTCCTTGGTTCCAGATAAGTGCCTGTAGATGTACACCAAAAAAACCATACATTATCTCACGTTTGAATTGTACCCATCGTTGTAAGTAAGACCATCATAAGACTATTCAGAAAAACCTGACATAAAGCCAGTCACAGTACCATTCACAAAGACCATTCACATGGCCAGTCACAAGTCAATGAGTCGTCTGATTTGTTTTTTTCATTAACGGATCACTTGTTTAATCATGACAAACAGTGTTCACGCGTCTGAAATTAAATCAGAATGAAATTATAATGCTAAACTAAAGTCCAGTGGATTATGTAAACGTACATTGTAGCTAGCCCTATTCTTGTAACAAGCATTAGCAAGGTGAAAGATGACAAGAGAATCTCTCTATTGCAGTTCATTTGAATAGCTTCTGACATGAACTCATACTGTAGGTCTTAAGTTGATGTTACGAGGTCTCACCTTTAACACTGATCGTACCCTAATCAGATTTTGAAGCAGTGGGAAACACAAACCACTCCTGCTTTTTCTGTTCCCCTTCAGGGATACAAGGGACCCAATGGATATCCTGGCCAGCGTGGAGCACCTGGGCTGAAGGTATGCCCCTGTAGATCAGTGTGAAAACTAGGATGAAATTTGTATTTGGGGGGGGGCTCATAGTTTCTCCGGACAGAACCAAACAGCGGTTGGTGGGTGGGTCTTGAACATTGTATTGTTCACGTTTCAAAATTTCTTATATTCTTACGCTTGGAATTTAATATGCATTGGGATGAAGGTGATGCAGCAGTTGTAAAACAAAGGTCAAAGGTTATCGTTCTTACGGTCTGAAAAGTAGTGCGAAATATCAGTAAGAAATCATGTCTCCTTTATTGTCCCAAGTGAAAAATAGTTTTCAAAGTTTTCAAAGTGAGGATGGACGTATGATTTTAAAATGGCCAGTAAATTGATTTGGACTTAAGGGGTCACAATCCAATATGGCCGTTTCTCGAATGAAGCCCTTTCTCCTGTTAACTCATTGATTCCCAGGGACCCCAAGGGGACCCAGGTCTCTACGGTTACCCTGGCGCACCAGGTCCACCTGGTCCACCAGGCCGCCCCGGTGAGGTAAGAAGTGCACTGGATTTCTGTCTGCTTTTTACATCAATTTAAAAATACCCCCAAAAGAATTGAAGAAGTTCCAGTTTTCTAAGAGGCTGTCGGCTCGCATGTGTGATAAAAAAGTCTTTTGGAGTGTACAGGAAAGACAAGGTTTATTATATAGTTGTAGCGCATGTATCGGTTGTTGAATAATGTCCTGTGTTGATGTACACTACATCGGTTGTCTCATTGGGAACAGGTTGACAGTTTTATGCCAAGTTAGCGTTAGAATAAGATTCAGAATCCCCTGTTTACTTGACAGAGAAGCGTTAAATATTGTTCTAAATTAACTGTTGAAAAAGTATTAATCGTTCGTTGCCGCTCATGTCCTTTGTTGCAGTGTGGCAGGACATCCTTATGAGACTGTTTATACACTGAAAATATGCAGATCTGTGTTTCAGTTTTGTTCCATATTTCACTGTTTGGAGCACTATTCTCAAACGTCAGCACTGGGGATCAACTGTTGCGTTAGATAATCTTATTTTTTGTAGAGTATATTGCAGAATTTGTTGTTAAACATATGAAGTTCACTCTGAGGTTCACACTTCAAATTCCAAGAAAAATGTGCAAACCTCAGGGTGCTGGATGCCCAGGAAATGAATATCTTGGAGTCATGCTTTTAGTCTTGTTTTTTCTGTCAAAGGGAATTCTAATCTTGTGTGATATCTAATTTCCCCTCCTCAAAGGCCATCGCTCCCACCTACCAACAACGATACGGGTCAAAGAACCTTCCCTATGGTGCTGGCTACGCCCCCCAGCAAGTGGTACAGGTAACTGTTGATCATTTTTGAGTGCTGTTTAAAGATTTGAGTAAGTTTAAGAAACGTTGATAAAGTTCACTCAGGGTTTCTTGTTTAATGCACAGGAGGTGTAGAGTTGTTCACCCTACTCATTTGTGCAGGTGTTGCCAATATGTTTAGTTTTGTGCTCATATTGCCAGATGTATGTTTGTGTATCTTGCAAATATTTTAGTAAGTTCTATCATCTTTCTCCCTGTTCTGTCTAGACTGTTTATGTTTTTTTCCACGTGAGACTTGCATTTCATCTGGATTTTTTCTGATAGACGGAGACCACAGCAGAAACTTTTTGGGGATATTCTCACATGGTTCATATTGTCCTAATTTATTCATGATTTCTTCAAATTGTTCTCCTTTCAGGGACCACCTGGTCCAGCTGGTCCACCAGGCAGTCCTGGTGATCGTGTGAGTATTTTGGTTCAGTGATTATATGTGCCTATTTCATTAGAGACTTTACTGAGTGAAAACGAGATTTTTCTGTAAAAATGTGAAAATGGACACAGGCCAGAGATTTTGAAGTGTGTTTAGCAATGAAAATTTTGCAAAAAGTTTTTTTGAATTGGTTGATAAAATATTGAAGTATAGAGATTGATTTCAAAATGTGCTTTTTGGATTTGCTTTAATTGCATCAGAGATTTCAAACAACTTGAGGAAAAATTTAAAAAGGAAGATTTTTTTTTTGCAGTACAAGGTAGAAATTGAAAGGCACAGTCCTGCCATGTATTTCTTGAACTGAGACAGTGTTTGCCTATGGGCCAAGCTACACCATACGTAACGTAGTCTATCGAAGCGTGCGATACTGCATGTACTGTGCGCAACGTACATTTACACTGTACCAGTCATTGTTCTGGCATTAACGTCATCCAATCAGCCTGGGAGCGTGAACGGCCAAAAGGGTTTTTGTTTGTGGGCGGGGAAATGCTGGATCTTTTTATTCATTTTGGGGTCACAATGGGGTAAACATTAAATTCACAATGTTTTTGAAATGGCTTATGTATTTATTGTTATTTTAAAATACTCCACGTGAACTAAATTTTTTCTATATCTGTTACCTTTTAAATCTGCAGTAATGCTGAATTGACTCTTGCAGATTGTTTTTAAACAAAATAGAGTTGTGAATTTGAATGACAATTTGTTTCCAGCTCTTACCCGTATTTTAAGTAAAATTTGTACCATTGCAGGGTCCTCAGGGATTGCGTGGTGTGCAGGGATCTTCCGGTCCCCCTGGACCTGTGGTGAGTATTACATCTAGATCTTCTTGCTGCGGCTGGAATAGCACATGCATGTATGTCAAGTGGCTGAAGTGGCTGCCCAGTGGCACCCATAGGCTCATGTGGAATGCGAGCCACAGCATGTATGTCAAGTGGCTGAAGTGGCTGCCCAGTGGCACTCATGGGCTCATGTGGTAATGCAAGCCACAGTCACAACTTTGGACATCACTTATTACCAAGTTCATGCTTGAAATCATGACCCAATTGTGACCCGCTCTGTGAAAATGAGTCACGTCTCCACAGCCACTTTTGAGTCAAAGGCCTTTGAAAGAATCTTGCACAGCATTTGAGCAATAGGAATCCTCAACATTTTAACATCTACACAACGCCCATTTTCATCATACCAAACTGAGTGACGCATCAAAAGAAAGAGGTCAAATTCCTCAATCTAATACAATGGAAAAGTCAAAAGTAGCTCTGGAGACTTGTGACTCATTTTTATTGAACGGATCACAATTTATCCAGTTAGTAAGTGCGACGTCACTTCAGTTGAAACCGTGCCCAGATGCCCATAGAGTTACATGGAACCATGGAACTGGAAGTTAATGTGTCCGTCCAGTGGGGAGCCTACAATCAGTAGTGTGTGCATGTGTATGAAAAAGTCACTTACGAACCGGATAATCCCCTGGACGTCTGGGCTCGCGTTGATTGGATCCATTTGCTAGTCGGGATGTGGCATTTGGGAGTGCCCTGCGTTGACTGTGCAAAAATCAGAGAAGGTATTGGGCACTATTTCTCAGTTTAGGCCAGAATTGCCTGTTCATGTCTCTTGGGGTGACACTGGAATTTCCTTCTCAGCAGGTTTGTGATTGGAATGCTTTGTATCTTTTCATTTCCAGGGGCCCCTAGGTCCAGCTGGGTCTCGTGGATCTGATGGGGAAGACGGCAGAGATGTGAGTAGGATGTATGCACCAGTGTTGTAGGTCTCAAGGCCAGTCTAGGTCTTGGTCTTGATACCCAGTGGTCTCAGTCGTGATCTCCAACTACTGAAAGGTTTCAGTATAATGTTGTGCAGTTGTTATATCTGTGTGTGTGCTGTGCAGACCTACCCGAGTCAAACTCGTGGGATGAGCCAGAGTTGCCTGTCCCAGGCTCGTCCCAGGGGTTTGACTCGAGTAGGTTTGCACATCACACACACAAAGACATAACAACTGCATAACATCTACTGAAACCTTTCAGTACTTGGAGATCAGAGTTCAAAAATGAGGTGCCCTGGAAGCGAGTATTCCTGTTTTATCTGAACATTAGTTATGATGAGTAGCACAGTTGGTCGCTCAATGACTTTGTGGCTTGGTTTGATGTTTTTCTTTCAGGGAAGCAATGGCAACCGTGGTTCTGCAGGTGCTCCTGGTCCATTGGGAGCAACGGTAAGCTCAACCTGATTATTTCAGTAATTAAATTGTCACTTAAGTGGTACTTTTCATCACAGTGTGTTGTTTTGGGTTATTTTCAAAAGAAGGAATCTATGACACTGGATGTTACTTGGTTTTGGCCGTATTAAAAATGGTTCAACTATGCAATGTTGAAATGTCAATCAAGGACAGAGAGGTGGGACCCCCATGTGAAGACTTTGGAGGTTTGAGCGTAATAAGTGGTTCAATTTCTCGACTCTGTTCACAGCAGTGAAGAAATCTTTGCTGACAATACCAAAAGATTCTGTGCCTGTGATTCACTCTGACTGCCGGTAGCCAGTATTTTCAATTTTTTTAGCATACTATACAAGTTTGACATAGTGCTCGCCCAGACAGGGAGTCTGCCTGCTAGGATGTGACTCCTTGTGAACAATGCACTCTTTTTTTCTTCATACGTCGAGCCTGTATAGTGCAGCCTGAACCTAGTGGAAGTGAGTTCAATTAAAAAGTGGTTTCCTCCTCTGATTATGGCAGGGTCCAGGAGGAATGCCAGGAGCCCCAGGAGCCCAGGGCCACAAAGGCTGGAGGGTGAGTATCAGCAGCCCTGGGGGTGGGGGAGGGAAGAGGTGACTGAACTTTTCTTCCTCTGCTGTCATCTTTTGGGGATGAGTGTTTAATGACTGTTGTCTCCTAGGTGGTTACTCTCAAGGATTAATGCAGCAGCATTCACCAATACAGAAGCAGAATTGTTGGCACCAAAATTGGGTGTATTTTCTTGTTTTTTTTCCCAACATCCTTTTGTCCTTTGTGTCAAAGCAGTATAGTCTGCCACTGTATGCCACGACATAAACAGCTCCTCCATTTTCATGATCACCCTTGAAAAGAAAAGGACCCCAGGAAACAATTTAGTACATAATAAAAATGTGACTCTACATTTCTATTCAAACTTGAAGCTCCTTAACTTATGCCAGTTCCCATTGCCACAAAGGAGACCTCTTTTTACAAAGCACAAAAACTGTAACAAACTGCTTGCTGGTTTCAGTGACCCCAAATACGCTCATCGAAAAAGACAGAGGTAATGCTGTTTCAATCCGAGCAGAGTGTTTCTGGAGAGGCAAAATGCAAGTAAATGGAGACCAAAAAAAAAGGTTATCTTGTTCAAATGACTTATCTTATTTAAACAACTTATTATCTTGGTTAAATAACTTATTGTCTCATTTGAATGTCTTATTATCTCAAATGAGCTATAATTAGAGATAACAAGATAGTGATATTGCATTCAAATGAGATAGCTGTGTAGTTTAAATGAAATGATAAGTCGTTTAAATGACATAAGAAGTTGTTAAAACAAGTGAAAATAATTTTTTTGTGTTGGCAGCAATATGCTTCCGTACAATCAGGTAGGGAATAAAAGTAAAAAACAAGAACGGATAGAGCTCACACTAATGTTTACAATCGTGCTTTATACCATTAATGGATGTGACCAGAATTGAAGTCTTGACAAAGAAAGGATCATTGTTCAGTATTCAACACAGCCTTAATAATTAACCGTCCTGTGTTTGGCTCGTGTCAATGATCAGGGTGCTCGAGGCAGAAAGGGAGCCATGGGGGATACCGGAGATGTTGGCGACTCTGGTGCATCCGGAGCCACTGGCCCTGCTGGAGCCGCAGGACAGAGGGTGAGGCTTTTTCTTCCTTCTTGCAGTCGGGAGAGAAGAAGCCATCATGATCAAACCCTGTGGTTCAGTCTGAAATACGTCAGTGTCAGGCCATGGTACAGACGCGTATTTAGCAGCTATCTTGTGGCTTCTGTATGCATGTGTGTTATTTCTCACAGCTTTGGCCGAGTCATTTTGGGCATGGCCTGTATCTTATACTCGGATGTACAGTTAAACCCAGAGAGTCAGTGTCTTGATGACCCTTGACCTTGTTATGAACTAATTTAGATGTGTTCGTGCTTGAAAAATAAATAACTGTCTCCATTTGGCATGTATAATTGTCCAAGCTCTTGAAAATTAGGCCAATTAGAATGTGGGAAAAATTGAAATGGCTAGGAACTGATATAACTTCAGATGGCTGTGTTGGTGTCGACACAAAACTTCCAAACTGTCAGAATGACTGGACATTACAATTTCTTTAGTCTAATAAAGTTAACTGTAATTATAAAAAGGTCTCTGAGTAAACCGTCAAAAACTTAAAAGTCTGTGTCTCTGATACCAAAGGCCTGCCACGATTGTTGCACAGTTTGGGGTAAAAACAATCGCTGGGCCCATTAAAGCTTCAATCAATTTAAGAACCTCTTTGGACAACACAGTGAATGACCTGTGTCAACCGCTTCATGATGTGTTGCTTTGAAACTCAGCATATGGATCTTTTTGTGTTCTTTCAGGGTGACATTGGCCCCTCTGGGGAACGAGGAGAGCGTGGAGCCCGTGGTGTTGCTGTACGTTCACATTTGTCTACCTCTTATTGTTGAAAAGTTCATTAACATACATCTTTGGTGGAAGGTCCTTTTCGCAAACATAGAAAATGAATAAAGATGTTTATTTGCCAGAATTGTTCCAAAGACTCCAAGTTCTTGTCAGTAACAGGAGTCCTTGTATTGGATCTGACCTGTAAATTCCTGCTGAAATGATTTTTCATCCCAAATAGCATTGAAAGTTAGGCTTGATCAAGCTCAGAACTTCACTATTTAAATGTCACCCCTATCTCTCCAATAATCTTCCTGAATTCTGTAAAAACTAACCTATGGAGCATTCTTATCGCTTTCACTGCCATCAAGCCTCGTACAGTAGCTTTAGATGTTGGATTAAATTCTCTTTTTTTCTCCTCAAAACAGGGAGTGAGAGGACAAGACGGCTCAGATGGTGATGTTGGCAATGCTGTAAGAACAGACCTTGCGTGTGCCCTCAGTTATGATTCTGAATCAACCAATTCAAACATTTAATTCACAAGGCCACTTCCTAGGACATATCTATTGAAAAAGAATAGTTTTGAAGATCTAAAAAGATTTCGGGAAATGAATGGGAGGTGACAGTGGCTCTCGTACCTATACTCGCTGGAAATGGTCACCGGAATTGAACTACTGGATATTGTCAGACTTTGTGAAGGGGGGGTTTGTTGGATAGAATGTATTATGCATGGCATGTGTTTGCCTTGATGGTTTTGTTCTTGAGTTTGTAAGGACTGCTTACAGAAAACAAGAAAGCAAGACATTGCCAGATGTACTCACAGTAAATGGAACACTTTCTGACTAATTTATTAAGGGCATCACATTTGTAATGTGGGGGGAAATTTGAATTTGAATGGGTGATATTTCCAAATTTTGTTCATCTTCGCTCAAGTGAGCAAGTATAAATCCAGGATGTTTCGGTAACATAACAAAGAAATCTTCTTGGTATTGGTTGTATACAGGGACCCCAAGGTGGTACTGGGCCAATGGGTGCTATGGGAGCAGCTGGTGCCAAGGTGATTGGATGAATCTCTGTTAAATTTCTCCATTTGAAACAATAGTCATTTTCATGTTCATCTTTACATTCGATGTACATTTTCTGAGTAGTCAACACAAAGCATAATTTTGTTGGAAAAATTTAGCGAATTTGCTCACGCAAAAATGTTCATGATCAGACTTTAATTCTGAATAAACTCGTCAAAAGTTGTTAAAAAAGCAGAAAACTATGCAGTGTAACCCAGTGCAAAGATTTGTAAAAGATAATGTGCATCCCCACTTGAAATAAAAAAATGTTTCTTTCGTTGTCGAAATGCTGAGCTTGCTCCTGTGGAAAAACAAATCCAATTTCTCCTTCATTGACTCTCCGACAGGGAGATGCAGGACCTCAGGGTGATCAAGGTATCCAAGGCATCCAAGGTCAGCGTGGTGAGAGTGGATCCGATGGTGCCCCTGGAGCAAATGGTGCCTCTGTAAGTTTGTAATTTATTTTAACAACCTCTTTCACCGTCAAAGACAATAAATCCACTTTTAAAAGTTGCTTATCTTATGAAGGCCCGCCTTACTTGCTCTTTCACCCAAAAAGGCAGTTCTGGCTCAGAGATCGTTTTACTCTTATTATTTGTTGTTTGTGTTATTTTCTAGGGAAACGATGGCCAGGATGGTGCAGCTGGAGCAGTGGGTGACGTGGTAAGCATTTCTCAATCTTGTCCTGCGTGGTAACATCCTATGGTGCTGGTATATAGCACAGTTCCCTTGCTGCTGTGAGAAGATTATATTTGCTGTTCCTGCATAACGTCTGGATATCTAGACATCTGCAATAACGTTGTTACTAGTTCAGTGTTCTTTTTGTGTTACAAGTACTCCCTCACAAGAGGCTTCCAATTACTGATAGAGTAAACTTTTGATGCCGCTGGTACTGTGTGCTGGGGCACAAGCAATGATGCTTCAGATCTGCAAAGGTACTGGTTTGTACACAGTGCCCAACTCACAAACACGAGCACATGATTATTGCTTGCAAGTGCCAGAGTTCTAATCTTGCTTCTAATCAGATGCCTTTCAAGAGTGGACTTGACCCAGTTTATCCTAGATAATGAATGCCCAGGTTTAAATCACTTCAACTTGTTTTAAATCCTGGGAGATGAATAACACCCAATCCCTGCATTTCTCTTTAAGGGAGGAGTAGGCGCTGCAGGACCTGTCGGTGCACCTGGCGCTCGAGGCTCAGCTGTAAGTCAACATTTCTCACTGCCAGCTTTTTTCAATGAAAACTCAGATGAGTCAGTTTCTGCTATAAGCTCGCTTTGTAGTATATCTTTATAATGCTTTCAGACTTCAGCAAGATGTTGACTTTGTTGAAGTCCTCTTGCAGGTCAGGGAAATGAAACCTACCCATACTATAGGCAAACTTCTCAGGATCATAGTCAAATAAGTACAGCAATCCACCTGATCTGCCAGAACATAATTGCTGTACATGAAGAATCTAACTACACAGTATTCTTTAGATGCGCTCTGAGATAATTGTAGTAGTTAGATTTAAAAGTTTCTCCATAATATCAGGCCCAGGATCTGTCTTTAATTCAGAAACACTGAAACTAAGAGTCGTGATTTGTTCTTCCGTGTGGTTGTGTGTAGTACGATAGGTGACAGGCCCCACTCGCAATTAGCAGTAATTTAATGTTTCTGTATCAGAAGTGAAGTATGATGCCAGTCATACTTCACTTGATGCAGTCAGTAGTGTGTTACTTTTGTTGATGCACTCAGGGTGCCCGCGGAGCCACTGGACCCGGCGGTGAGCCCGGTGGCCAAGGCTACCCTGGACTGGCGGGATCTCGTGGTGCTGACGGCTCTCGTGGCGTGACGGTGAGTAGTATTAAATGAGAATTGTGACAAGCCGTAAGAAGGCTGCTTGTCTCAACACTTGTAGCAGGTTGCATATTTTGCCATTTTATGAAGAAAGAAAAAATGTGCATTGGATGTCAAAACCACAAACAAACTGACATCCACAGCTGCTGGTAAGAGCAGTAACTTCCAGTGTTCAAGAACAGAAGCCGGGTCTTCTTATGTCTGTTCTTCCAAGTCACACCCAAAGCCATGGAACCTTTAGAACTAGACAGCTCACATCCTATCCACCTTGAGGAGAAGCTCCCCCTCATTGGTTGACAAGAGCCATGTTGGTGGGGAGTGTTCATTTTGTTGGTAGCAATATGACTGCAACGCATGCATTTCATAGTTATTCGTGGAGCAGCGAAGTTCAGTGTTGACCAAAGGAGCCGCCGTTGCTGAGAAAACTGCGCCCTCTCTTGGTTCAGTTTGTGGCTCATACCAACAATCCATTGCAGATTACATTCTGTAGTGTTCTCCCAAGGCTGCTGCCCCAGTAACCTGTTAGCTGATGAAATGCGCAACTACCTGGTGCTTGGAGCACGTGTGATTCAAACTGGCTATAGTATTTCATGAAGTTGTGTAAAGAACATACCTTCATTATCCTGCTAATGAACCTGTCAGCCTGAAGTTCCCACCCAAAATATCTCCACCTTGCAAAGGGATGGAACGGTTTGGATCATTCATTCATTTCTAAGAGTGTTGTCAGTGCTCTTGGGTCAGTTGCTAGTAATCTAGTGCCAGAATTCTGATTGCCGCTTTTGTTTCAATTACTGTTGTTTAAACTGTTGCCAAAGATGTGCGACCTTCTTTAGTAATTTGCCGAAAGGGTTCAAAGAAACTGAACAGCTCATTTCTTCGTTCTCCTTCGTGATTGTAGGGAGGCCCAGGTCCCCGTGGTGATCCTGGCGTTGACGGCTCTGAAGGTGCTGAGGTAATGCCACCAAAGGGTTAACACAATATCTGTTTTTTTGGGGGGGGGCCCAGACAAACTTTCGTTTCTTTTTTACCTCTTGCTCCTCAATAGCCCTCTGAGTAATGTTTAAGTGCCTTGGAGGTTAAAGTAGACATGTTTAGTATGCTTTGTGTCCACGTGCATCCATTTCAAGAAAATGTCCAGTGAAATTACAAAGGAGTAAAAAGTGGAAAACAGACATGGATGCGGAATATGTCAGTAAAGGTACTTATGGAAGTATCATTCAAGAGTCAAAGGCATGGAAAAAGCCCACAATGGGTGTTTGGAAAAAAATATCTCCATAATTACCTGTAATGATACACCACAGTTGTTGTGACAGTTGGATTTCTATTCTCATGTCATACCTGAAGCATCTCCATTGATAAGTCTCCATGTTGATGCTTGTCTCACTTCACACAGGGTCCTGACGGTCCTGTTGGTTCTACTGGTCCCCGTGGACCTGCCGGTGCCCGTGTAAGTGTTGCTTTAGTTTCTTATCTAGTGACAACAACGTGTTATAACTTAGCATTTTGACTTTTGTTCATTGTCGCTTATAGTTTGGAGTGACCTTGATCATTTATCCTGTTTGCATTGCTGAATTCCCAATTACTGTGAAAATTAATCTGGAGAGTTGACGCCATGGTGTTGATGAGGAGAGCGAACACACAGAATTGGCGTTTGTCTGTTTGGGCCTTGGACCAATTTGAATTGCACTGCTGTCGTGCTAACTTGGCAAGAATCAGTTTCTCACCAACTCCAAGTGGTGTACTTTATATGATATCTCACTGGTGCTCTCGACTATGCAAATTTGCACTTGTACAAAACTCTGAATGCACATAAATACCCTTAAAAAGTGGCAAAATCATCATTGAAATTTGGGTTGTGAATGGGACACAGTATGTACATTAAAAGGAACACAGGCCAAGCAAGTTAATCGTAATCAGCTGTCACTCTTATGACTTTTAAAAACCAGCGCCTTGTGCGTTTAGAGGGTTGGGACCATTATGTCAAGGACTTGTAATGTACGTGTATTTGTTTTGTCCATTGGAGTCTCTCAGTCCGGCCTCATGCTGCTGTGTATAACAATTTGGTCCATACCCTGTGGTATGGCATGGGGAAACCTTTTGGAAGAATTATTCAGCTTGTTATTAAGGCCTCATCAGGGGCCAGTTTTACCAAGCTGTTAAACCACCCTGGTTCACCACATGTCAATTGGACTTGGTACCCAGGTTTTATTAAGTGAACAGGTAACCAGGGAAAATCAACCAGTAAGTGACGTATGGGCTGCATCCGAATCTGTTGTGTAAAGTGAGGTCTAGGTCTTCTCTCCATTGAAAGCACCTGGAGACGCCCAGACAGTAGACTTAGCCATAGCTCTGGAAGCCCGTCTCGGACACGGCCCATGGTTGTTACTTGAACTTGTACATGGCACAAACACATTGCCATCCCAAATATCAAATGGTGTTGCTCTTAACTCTAACATAAATGTTAAACCTATTTTTTTCCGAAGCTTTATTTTTAGGCAGTATTTCTACTTAATATATATTGGGAATTTGGCCATTGCCCCTACTCGAAGTATGTAAACAGAAGTAGATCCATGTCTGGCTTTTGAAAACTTCTAACTGGAGGGAACTGTCTATAAAGGATAAGTATAAAAGGCAGTTCTCTCCATCAGAGATGGTTTATGTGAGTTGTCGTTGACGATCCAGTTTTTCCTTGTTTGTATTTTCATAGGGTAGCATTGGATCCCCAGGCCCGGGTGGTCCTGCTGGTGCGATGGGAATGCGGGTGAGATTTCAGGCTCTTTGATATTTGCCATGCGACTTTTATTAATAGCAGAGTTCCCAAGAGCTGTTCGATTTTAAAGAGTTTGGTCAATTAAATTGTGCACACGTCTGTTTTCAAGTGCATTTTTCTCTTTAATCTTTGTGTAAGGCTGCATCTTATTGCGCTGTCTATCGTGTACCAGTGTCATGGTTGAGTAGAGCACAAATCTTCCCAAGTCAGTGACAAGTCGCCCAGTCCTAAGTCAAATCTTGGGCTTTCTTAACAAGCTGCAAGGGATTTCCCTCTTATTTGCTTTCTCCTATTTCGTGCTCCACTTGTGAATTAGTTTGCAATCTAGTTGTGATGGCTGTGACCATTAAAGATGTGCAATCAGGAAAGAATGCAACATTAAACAAGGGGTAACTCGAGGTTTTACCCAGAGGCACCTCACAAAATCCTGTAAACCTCGTAAAACTTCAAGTTGCCTCTTAATTTTCAATTTGTCCCTTACATACAGATGTATTAATGTGAATCAAATCAGCAAGAATCCCGAAATGCCTTCTTAGGAAATGCAACAAATAACTTGTTTTTCTCCCATTTGAAAAATGTACGTAACTGTTTCCTTCAGTTGTGCTCATAAAGTTGCACTTCGGAACGACAGTTGGTTGCTCAGAAACGGTAGACCTCTCAGACAAGATTCAGCATTGAAAGTCTGGTTTTCCAGATGACAAGCCACTGTTGAAGAGCTGAGCTGACTTGCAGATATTTGTAGATACTCCAAGACATTAGCCTTGGTGCATCTCCGTTGGGCCTTTGATGAAGAAAACATGTTTCATCAGAACCATCTCTGGAACCATCTTACACGCCTTGAATGTCTCTACTAATATGTAAAGACTTTGACCTTACTGAATCAATACCAAGGAGAAAACGCTTTTTTCTCTCACGGTCCATGTTGCCAACTGCCAAAGTGTCCATGCTGTCTGCTCTGTGCAAGTACTATTGCGGACACTTTCTTTTTTTCTTTCTTGTTTTTCTTTGCAGGGCGATATCGGGGGACAAGGTAGCACCGGTCTTGCAGGAGAAAAGGGAGATGCGGTAAGAAAGTTTCATGATAAATAATGGATATTATTCATGAAGTTATAATTGGAGTGATACAAACACCTGTCCCTCAAGATTAATTGTATATAGTGCTTTTTTCATGATGAGATTTCTATGAAATTAATGCTTTCCCGACTTCATGTGCATGTCTTCAATTTAAAGTCGAAGTGACAGGCTGGCGGTAGCTGAATACAGTTCCAACACCCCGAATGGGATGGGGTGTTTCAAGCACCCCACCATATTTGTCTGGTGCTGTTCTCTTGTTCAATCAGAGGGGCAGGAACCTTGTAAGAGTGTTATCCATTGAACAAAAGGAAAATGCACATGCTGTCTGAAACGAAAAGATACTTCAAAAATTATGTCCTCTTTAAAAGTGGGCATTTTTGGGGGCTACAAATTTGACTAAAGATCCATGTTTTTTCCCTTATGTGTTTTTTTTTTGCTTTTAGGGCAACCCAGGACAATCTGGAAATCCTGGAGCCCCCGGACAAATGGTATGATTCTAATTTGCTAAAAAAGTTTTAGCGGTTTTCCAGAGGGAAAAGTTAATAGCACTGTCTTCTTGTGTTTAAAGTTTTTCCCTTGATTTCAAGCATGCAACTTTTTCCTCAAATCAGCTGATTTTCTCGTTTTTCAACTCAAATTCATGCCACTAAAAATGAAAAAAACTGTATGCAGTCTTGTAAAGATCGGAATTGCCTCCTGTTTTTGTCAAAGACCAAGTTGCGTCCCGCACTGCCAAGCCAGGTGAGAAACAGGGAGACATAAGGGATGGCTAAGTGCCATTCTTGGCGCATGAATAACACTCAAGCAATGACGTTGCAGTCTCGCAGGTGTTCAGAGGAAAATGAGCAAAGACCCCACAAATGATGTCAAGTGTTTGAAGTTCTGCATGGTGGTGCCGCATACAGGGATGGGTCGTTTCCTGGGTACAGCAAAGGAATAGTCTCTCTCAGGCAGAGATGTTGGCTCAGAGGGGAACCGGAGGAGAGAAGGATGCTCTCTTCATTTGGAAGAGTTTCAGGAATGAGGATGAAGCATGCACTCATAGTGTGCTCACAAAGAACACTTCCCTGAATGATCATCCTTTGGTTCTGGCACTGAGCACATGGCATCACCACACTGTTTATTGCATGGGATTTTCCTCTTTGAGTGACGTTTTGTTGCTTCCAGGGTTCTCCAGGATCGGATGGTCGCACTGGAAATGACGGAAAGCCTGGACCACCTGTAAGTATTCCTTTGCATACAGAGGGCACTTTGGAGTCTTTTGTCAAGGGGCTGATTATCAGGAAGTGATAAAGCTCAGTAAATTCACTTGCTAATCAGTGATAGGCTTATAATCAGGAATATTATAATAGGAAACCACTTCCTGCCAATACTGAGAGGCAATTTTTTGGTTGTTACTTTCCTTCCAAAAGAGTACAGAGCCTCCCACATGCAACCTTCCCCCCCCCCGAAAAGCCATTAAAGGTTGTTTGAAAAAAATTCCAAGGATATGGCTCTCTAGAAAAACAAGTTCCCCCCCCTTCTGAAAATTTGCTTCTGCCCTTCTCCTGAGCTGAGTAATGTTAGGAGGTTTTTTAGAAAAATGAGTTTGAAATAAGTCTGTAGAATTTATTATGATTTTGCACTTGTGATCAACATCTGAACAGAGACCAACATGCCAACTCAGCTTATTGAAAGGCCAAGCTGGCCTCTGTTTTCCTTAGTAAGACTGACGGCAGCATGTTGTTCAATGGCTGTCTTTGTTCTACAGGGGTCAGCAGGAAGTGACGGGAAGCCTGGACCACCAGGACCCAATGTAAGTTCCATGGGTTCAGGGGCCAATTTCATACGGCTGCTTAAGCACAAAATTTGCTTATGCGTGAAAAAAACTGGCTTGATAAATCAAGTAACCAGCCAAAACTCCATGTGATGTATATTGTTCTGGGATTTTATTTAGCTGTTTTGGGGTTAGCATGACAGTCAGATAGAGTTTGAGCTGGTAACCTTAGTTTATTAAGCAAAGTTTTTTCCGCTTAAGCCAGTTTTGTGCTTAAGCAGCTCTATGAATTGGCCCCAGAACTGAGCCAGGTTTGGGTTCTAAGCAGCTGTCATGGAATAGAACCCCGACCCAGATTCGTTTCATCTTTACCCCTCCCTCTCCCTTTTCCTTGTCTCAAACCCTTCCGAAAAACTTGGAAATTCCTTCCAAGAGATGGGGTTAGATTTTTTGAATCTCACATTTCAGGTTGACTTCTGCTCCCCAATCCAAACACAAGAACAGCACCCAGTAAATATTTGTATCAAGCAATGACATCTTGAGAATTCTCTGTCTATCCAAGGGTATCCAAGGGGCAAGAGGTTCAGTTGGACTCAATGGAGCGCCAGGAGCAGGTGTAAGTACCTTTTCCATCCCATCTGGAGACATGGGTGTCGTTCAGGTTTTATCTAAGGGTGAATCAATCATGGAAGGGGGGTCTCACTATTCCTTTTGTTTTTGAGAAATGAGCATTTGTATACCCTGTACTGTTTCTCTGGGTCAGTTGTGTGTTTCCTTCAAATTGCATCTCACCAAGTAATGTTAAGTTCCTTTCTTGTTGACTAATTTTTACCAGAGTTGTGTCCATATTAAAGAATACTCAAATTGTGTAAAACGGATCTTCATATTTCCAACAACATTATAATCCAAACCCAATCTGACTTTACCCATGTCATGTTGTAAATGTTATTTTTTGGCCCTTTTATTCTGACAGGGAGAAGAAGGAAGGACGGGATCCCCCGGAGCCACTGGACCAAGAGGCGCTGCTGTAAGATTCCTTCAGAATTCACCAATTTTCAGCTTTTTTTGTTGTCAAAGCTTTTTAAAACTGAGTATAGTAGAGTTGGTTTTTTTTTAATTGTCATGTCATCCAAGGATCTTGATATTCGGTAATTGGATTGAAGAAATAGAATCTAAAGCAACAAATGGTGATTTTCTTGGACAAAGATTGCAGGAGAAAGTTATAAGAATCTATGCACATGTAGGCATTCTTTGAAAGGCATTGACTCATATTGGTCAAAAGCAAAGCTTGTAGCTAGGGAGTTCACTGGGATGCTTTCTGGAGGTAAAAATGGCTCACTTCATTTGCAAAATTACAATCAAATAGACCGATTGTGCCCGCTAAATAATGTGACCTATAACGGATGTCAACCCGTAGCTATGTGTGTGTTGAGTGTTGTTGACAAACAATAAAGCCAAGTTAAGGTGTAGTACCCAACACATCAGTAGTCTGAGTACAGTACCAGCCATGGGCTTTATTTTTGGTAAATGATGCAATGAAACACTTCACTTTTGGTGGACGCCATATTTGTTGGTATGTACTACCGACTATAGGTCACGTGACTTAGTGGGCGCCATCGGTCAGATGAACTACTCACTGATATGTATTTTTCAAAGGTGCCGTTGTAAGGCTGCAAAGATTTCCGGATGAATTGCATACAAAGTTTGCTCGTTGTTTCATCAGGGTACCCCTGGAGACATTGGACCTCAGGGCCCAGCTGGACCTGCTGGAGCTCAAGGTGCTCGTGGAGATGCCGGACCACAGGGAGCTATCGGACCTGGAGGAACCAACGTAAAGCTTCTCTCACTTGTTACTTTGACTCTCCATTAGTCTGCCTGTGTTTTCAGTCGTTTCTACTGTATTTTTAGCAACACTCAGGATTGTTAGTCAAATTCCTATTGGTCCATTCACCAGGCTCACACATAAGGATCAACTTACACGTCAACTATGCGTGTGTTGTAAACCATCCCTTGGCTTACCCTCACTATAATCTACTTTTGTATTGTGTATCCATTCTGCAAAGCGATTGTGGAACTTTCACATAGTAGTAGTTACTTGTCTGAACATAAAGCCTTACTACGTGTGAAGAGAGAATAAGTCATATAAATACTGAGCAGCATTTTCCTTTACTGTTGTGATATTACTTACATCCTATGCTCAAGCACATTGTGTCGCATATTTTGCCAGGGTGGAGTTGGGGCACCAGGGCCACGTGGACCCCAGGGCAAACGCGGTGCTCCTGGTGTCGGTGGACCCGCAGGACAGGAGGGACCTCAGGGAATGAGTGTAAGTCCATCTTTTCGCACTGGAAGTGTTCTTTGACTGATTGTCACCTGTAAAAAAATCGGATATATCACAGGATTGTTTTATAAGAATTTCACGAACTGCCTCGAACGCTTGCCTTGGTAGGCATGATACATTTAGCTTGAATCATATTTAATGTTTACAAAGATTGCCTGAAAATATTGCTTGGGACTTATCATTCTTTTAGGGTGACCGTGGTGCTCAAGGACCAATGGGCTTGGCTGGAGCTACAGGACCAGACGGTGATGCTGGGGTTGATGGACGTGATGGACGCGACGGAGAACCAGTAAGTTAATCCTATGCTCTCGTGATTTCGTGATCTGCTTCTACCTAACACGTATGGGCTGCACAGCAATATGAACCGATTGGTACCAAACTAGGGTGCATATCTGATGCTGTTAAGTAAAACACAATGCAAACCCAAACCTAGACATATCACACAGATCCAGATCGTAAATTTTCCAATGCCCTTAAACATGTCTGAAACCTCTGGTTGTAAGTTCTTGGCACCCACTTGCATCCATCGCTGTTACCCTTTACGCTGGCTAACACCCTCAAGACGGCATACCTTTCAAGACCTTCTTGTGATGTAAAAATCGGGGGGGGAGAGGCAGTGATGGGGCCTCTTGGAAAAACACACTTGGCCTCCATAAATTATCCCTGACAGCAAAACTCTCCCCTAAAACATTCAAACAAAACATCAGAGCTCCTGCTTTCCGCTGACAACAATCTCATTGTTAACCCTTACCCTCCTCAATCCTTCACCTGTTGGAGGACTGAGGAGTGTTAGGGTTAATTGTTAATTAACCCTTCTGTATGCAAGCATTCAACGTAGACAAGTCTGTACCTGCAGGCAAAATTGACATGTAAATGTGACTTGTGTATGTACTGTAGCAGGGGAAGAGGACTGAATTTGTAATGGTGCTTGTCAAGTAGGAAGGTTAATCTTTCAAACGATAGTACTGACAATCTTAACACGTCAGTTAACTTTTTAAAAAATTTTACCAGGGTAGTCCCATCAGTTGTCAATGATCTTTTATCCCTGGGCAGCCCTGAGTGTTCTCCCAGAGGGCCCAGGGACAAATGCATTTACAAGAGAAGAAAAAAGCTGAATCAGGAACGCTAGTCGTTGAAAACTCAAATGGAGTGCAAAAATAGGGGACAGTGAAGAATCTGCTTTCACTGCAGAGGATAATTTGTTTTTCATTCTGTAGGGTGACAAGGGAGCCTCTGGTGATGTTGGACGTATAGGAATCCCGGGCCTTCCGGTAAGCTTACATCAGCATGTTTTTTAACTTCGAATATGCCACTGATTCTCTTTCTTTACAGAGCATTTGGTCCCCTCCACGTTTCTCTCAAAAATCACCTTTATGTTTGCCTCTGATGACCACTTTGGAATGATTTTCATCTGTGGAAGAATGAATACTGATGTACCGATTTCTTCCAGATTTATTTGGTTTCCAACTTCCTGAGGGATAGAGATTTTAGTGTCTACTTTCTACTGGTCAATCTCTGTGGCCGGGTGGCCTAGACAGGCTCTGTGCATTACTCACCATTTCACATGAGCAAGAAGTCAAATTTCCATGATCTGTTCCAGCATTTGTCAATTAATGCTCAGATCATTTGGGGTTTTTGTAAAAATGTGAAAGATAAGATGTTCTGGTGAATTAAAATCCTCCTCTTTTCATGAGTTTTCATTTTAATTTGCAGGGAGCCCCAGGTGACCGAGGTGGTGCAGGAGCCAGTGGTAATGTCGGAGCTCCTGTGAGTACCAATTTGAATCCGTCAGAAAACTATCCCCCAAAATGCCCATAGCTATGTCCACGAAATTATATTCTCTTTTGAGATCAGAGATGCAAGAACGAGTAATTGATTGGAAACTTCAGAAATGTTTCATAATGTTATATATGTAAAAAGAAAAAGGTTTTCTGCAAATAAACTTGATATATATCCGGTATTTATTCGGCTTTGCCTTGGGAATGTCAATTTTTATAGCAGGTTGCCCTTGAAATTAAACCTGTGTCTGTGTTTCCATGGTGAACTTGAGGCAAATGATCTTTTGTGTTCTTAGGGAGCACAAGGAGCAACGGGTCAGCGTGGATCAGCCGGGCAGCCAGGTGAAAGGGTAAGCAACAAAATGCTTGTGAGCTAGGAGTCCTTAACCCCTTCACGGCAGGATTATTTTGACCGCGACTGCTGGGTTTAATCGTGCCCTGAATGGAGGGCTTTGTCCAGCAGCAGGCGCCATTGAACCAGCAGCTGCATGGTGAATAGACTGTATGTGTGGTATGCACTAATCCTCACACATAGGTGTTGCAGTAACGGTCATCTGTAGCGAAGGGGTTTAAGCACCAATCTGAAAAGTTCTACTGCTCAACAGATCAGTGGAATCCGTTGTTTGTTCATCAACCTAGATAGAAGAAATTTTTTTCCCCCAGCATTAACTAACTTGACTTAAGACATTGGCATTCTTGAGTCCTGTCTTGTCATCCGCGTGATGGAGCTTTTGTCTTGAACCAGTCTGCTTGTCTCAGGGAATTCAATCCTAGTGTGACGTTCAAGCATAGATCAAGGAAGATTTTAAGATAGTTTCTCTTTTCTTTTTGAAGTGGACTTTTGTCCTAGCCTAGCCAGGCATCTGCTTGCACATGAATAACGATGTGGTTTTTTAAAGATAGATACAAAAAAAAAACAACGGACACATATCGGAGACAGTTGTGCCCAATGAGGCAAATGTGGAAAAAAAATCCAAAACAAAAATCCAGTCTTGCTGCAAGTTGTTTCGCTTTTGAATCCAAAACTTTACAAAACTTTTCAAAGCTGAATACAAGTACATTTGCATTCTTTTCCCAACAGGTCTTGCCAATAAAAAGATTTCAAACTCTGACAGTGGTTAGATATATACAGAATGAAAAGTACAAGGCCTTGGTAAAATGCTGTTGCTACGTTACATTTTTGACTTGTGAAAGGATCACATTTGAATCTGTGACAGAGTTTGTGTCTGTGTAGTTGTGCGTTCATTTGCCGGTCACACAGTCATTGGACAGGTTTTTATTTGTTTCAATATATGTATGATTGCGGTGACATTGCTGTACATGTTAACATCAACACTTAATTGGTCTTGTTCCCTGTCTTGTTTCAGGGACCCCTTGGCCCCCCCGGACCAGGTGGATCTCCTGGACTGAGAGGAGATGCGGTATGTTCATTGGTCTATTTTGCATATCTGTCTGTCTGCATCTTCCTTATTCAAATGCTCTCTGCTGGTCTCTCTGTTGTTTTCTCCTGTTTTGGCTCCCTTTATAGGGCCATAATTTCGGTTTAATGTCCTTATTCCCAAAAAAGTCTCCATAAACTCAAACATTTTACTTATATGCATGCCACTCTCAGGAAAACCTTTCCATCGAGCATCACTTTTGGTATTTGGTAAAGTGGAAGCTTGAAAAATCCATAATAATCCTACATTTGTTTGCTTTTTAAACAGTGTTTGTAATATGCCAGTTGCAGTTACTTGATCAAACAAGAGATGTGACAAATTTTTAACAGCCAATGTAAAGCAAAGTGGGAGAGCAGCAACTGCCTTTTTATCATTTCGCCAAGAAGAAATGGAAATGATTGTATTTAATTGAAAAGTGAGAAAAAAGGAAATGCTGAAAGTTGGCCGAGAGTTCACAAAAGTTCTTGTATTGCTCTAGGGAGGCATTGGCCGATCTGGACGAACTGGACCTCCTGGACCTGATGGCAACCCTGTGAGTAAATTTCTTAAAGGGACCTTTAGAAACCAATGAATGAATAAATGATTAACTACCGAGAAGTATTAAGAAAGAAAACAACCAAACAAAGAAATCTAGGAATTCTTTCATAGCACTTTTAAGCAGAAGATGCCACTGGGTTTACTTATACCCTAAGCCAAAAGACAACAGTGAGCCAGTCACAAGCATCATATACTGCATGGCATTTGGTTGGCTGGTTCCCTGCTATATCATTAAAGTTTCAGCGTTCTTAAGATACCCACTTTCTATTTTAGATGCAGCATGCATATGTCACGTTGAAATGTTTATGATCATAGAAACGTCAATGTAATTGGTAAGCAAAATTCTGTAAGAGCGGAGATCCGCAGGCAAAATAACGGAGAAATTTCGGAAACCTTTTTTGAACTGTAAACCTTGAAATTTCATTAGGCCACTTTTCGTGAGTACTGAGGACACCACTTAGTAATCAACAAATAAGTTTGGAAAAAATAGGCTGGTTTTGGAAAACTTCGGAAATGGGAAGAATTCCTCTCATTTTTAGCCTGACTGTGGTGGCTACCAGACATGGGCGTCAATCCGGGGGGATGGGGGTATATTTCCACCACTTTTTTTTAGGGGGGAGGAATGGGCTATGGAATCATCTCCCCTTGTTTTCATAGCAAGGAAAAAAATTAGGGAGGTGTGTGAAAAATTTTTTGGACTTCCCACAACCAAAATGTCAAAATCAAAAAGCAAGAACACTAAAAAAGCAATAAATATGTTGTTCTGATCTAAGATTCCGAAGGAATGTAATATACATTACAGATGTATATCTAAATGCACATTGGCCTTATATAGTCACATTTGGTGCCAGCCTTCCCCCGCCTTTCAAAATTCACCAATTTCCGGAACAAATTTATGCTGGTTCTACTAGACCTTGAAATAAATTTTGGCCTTGGAACCGGAAAGGGCATTTTGGCCCATGACCTGCTATTGCCAAGCAAATTTTTTTGGATTGTTTCATTTCCCGCTGTATGACCATCTGTTTATTTTCGGACTATTTATTTTTCAATACAGGGTGAGAGAGGCAGAGCTGGCGACCGTGGAGCTCAGGGCATCCCAGGAGGACAGGTAAAATTTTATTGTTGGTGTTTATGGCATCAAATTCCCTTTCTTATGTCATTGTCTTAAACTAGAAACTGACCTGTATAATATTAGAACTGTTTAATCACACTAGTGAAAATTAAGAACAGACGAGGGGACGCTGGTAAGCACTTGGAACTCATTCTTTATAGACCGATTCGCTGACGCTATCACTTGTTGTGTCTCCAACATTCAGCCATGCATTCCTAAACGACACATCTTGCTCCCACTGCCTGATGAGGAAACATTCAACGTGCATCTCTTTTGTTCACACACGTGAAGACACCGCAGTAATGGCTGCTGATTCTTGTCACAGTCTTTAAGTAAAACCTTCCATTCCCTAATCAGTCCAGACAATTGTGTTGAATGTTTGTCTGCAGGGACCACAAGGAGCAGATGGAGCTCGTGGAGAAAAGGGACCCAAAGGAAATCCTGGTGATCAAGGAGTCCAGGGATCAGTGGGTGCTCCAGGCCGTACTGGCGCTCCTGTGAGTAAATAACATGACATGCCATCGCTTTCTGAGAATTCCCTTAGAGGGACAAGCAGCTCTCGTTCGCATCTGAGGGGATATCACAGGATCGTGTTCTTCATCGAATTGTATTCAGCACCCTGGAAGATTCTCCTAGTTGGGTTGACAAACACCATTTCACCTTTCTTGGCCAAGACATTCGAGTTCAGAGTACAGATGGTCTCAATGTGCTGGCAAACATTTTGTAGTACCTTTAATCTTTTGTGGGAATGAAGCAGAGTTCCACAGTATTGATGAAAATACTAATCTGATTGCTTGATTTCAGGGAGCCACTGGAGCCCAGGGAGCACGCGGGGAACCAGGCGAATCGGGACCATTGGTATGTACATACCTCGTGCTGGAACCTGTTGAAGTCAGTGCATAAGATGAACGATGGGTGTCATAGGCCAGGTTGCCATTTCTGTGCCTGTCATGGCCTGGGCTGGTTTTGTTAGGGTGTTACGATATTCGCATCAATCATTTGTGTCATTTCATACCTGAGAATTTTGGATTGTCAGTAATTGCTCACTGTAGTCTGTCTGTTAATGCCCATAATGCTGACTGTTTCTAATCTTTAGCCTTGATTTTGAATTTCAAAGGGCATCGGTGGAAATTCTGGACCAGTGGGACTTCCTGGACCCAGTGGTGCACCCGTAAGTAGAAATCTAGAAATCCATTCAGATGTCATGAAGCTGCATAAAGTGGCAGGATTTGGTAGAGGATGAGTTTTCCTGTTTAACAATCAACAACGTCACTCGTTTCTTTTGTCTTTGCATTCAGGGATCGCGAGGAGAGGTTGGACCGCCTGGACCAAGTGGCAAATCAGGTGCACCTGTGAGTGTGACCTTTTTTTGTGTTTTGTTTTGTCTTTTTTTCCTGGGTGTGTTTTGATTTTGTGATTGAGACTTAAAACAAACAAACAATCATACAAATTGAATGGGAAGCAGGGTGCGTTGTCCAGAGTCTGCGTGAGGGACCAAATGCTGCAATATTCAGAAAGACGGCCTGCTTCAGCTTCACTGCAAATCTCTCTGTTAATGACAAGTTGAAATTCAGCCTTTTTCAAGCTCAGCATGGATTATTAGTGGAGGATCAAGCCATGCAAATATCAAGAACTGAGAGTGCGCTACATTTGCAAGTTCTTGATCTGTGGAGAAAAATAGAATTCTTTCCAATTGTTTGCCAAAAATATGAGAGGTTGAATCTAAAACAACAAATGCGTAAATGAGCATGGCTTCGCTTGCAGTCCTACTGCCATTATTTTTCTGATAACCCGCGCCAAGTAAATCCATGTTGTTTTGAGACAGTTTAACCTATAAGTTCTCAATTGGCAGCTTAATATGCATTCCACTGTGATGGCAGAACCTTTTGGAAGCCACTTTCACCTTAGATATGGTTGCTGATGAAGACAGTGATCCTTGCTTAGCTGTTGACTAAAGATAAGTACATGTACACCTGTCTTTCTAGGGTCAACGTGGTGAGACTGGTTCTTCAGGCCCAGCAGGTATCCGTGGTGTCGCAGGACCCCAAGGACCTTCCGGTGCACGTGGTGACGACGGCAGGAATGGAGCAGATGTAAGTACTGTTCGATGCCCGGTTTAAATTGATGCGAGAAGCAGTTCCTGCAAAGCCAGAATTTCTCTTATGCACAGTAAGTACTTCCTTTGGGGACAGGTCAAACCAGCTTTTAGCCATTAGAAAAAATCTCTGAAATATATAGTCCAATAGAGAAAACGTGCAAATGTGACACAAAAGCAGTGTTGTAGTACTCGTACTCGAGTACTACTCAAGTACCGTTTTCAGAGTACTCATACTTGTACTCGGACATCCAAGTACTCGTACTTGAACTACAGTCCTTGTACTTGGGCTACAAAATACTCGGAACTCCACATCCAAAAATTGTACTCGAGCATCAAAGTACTCGTACTCGATTAACAGTATTCAATAAAAAACTCCTTTAAGTTAACTTACCACAAACGTTAAAATAAGGTACAGAAATACGGTTCTGACAAAGAGAAGGCCGAACGTGGAACCATAAACGTATACGACCCATTCGCCGTCTGTGTGAGTACTTAACCAATCACGTACGCAAATTATATTTATTAAAAACTTAGTCATTGTAAAGAACTTGCCACCATTTCTGTTGCTTTGTGAGAGGGACATTGCCAATGAACTGCAGTAAAAATAAACAGGAGTTGTTGCCTTTTGTTTGGGTGTCTCACAAAAGATTACAAACTCCCGGAGGTGCATTATTGTGAATCGTCCATATTATAAGGGGATGAAAGTTGTGGAGTAGCCAAAACGAATCATTGTGAAATTGTGAAGTAGCCAAAACAAATCTTTCACTTCTGCCTTTCATAGAAACAGTTCTGTACTAGGCAAAATCCCAGTGACTTCAAGTAGTTAATACTATGCAGGTAAATACTTCTTGTTATTAACTTGACAACTTAACTGGTTCTACAATTTGTGCTTCTTGCAATGGTTCAAATTATTTTTTTTTAACTCTACAGGGAGCTCCCGGTCCTGCTGGACCACAAGGCCCAGCTGGAATCATCGGAGAAATCGTAAATATCTCATTTTTTTCCATCATAGAAATACCCTTGCATTAACTGTGACATGCCAACCTAGCAAATCGAGTGTGGACCTCTATGTATGTAAGGCCGTGTCTGAAATGGACTTCCAGTGCTTCAGCTAGGTCTATTGTCTGCTCGTCTCCCCGCATTTCCAATGGAGCGAAGACCTAGACCTATCTCTAGACAACAGATTCGGATGCAGCGTATGTCTGTGTAATGCAGGTTGTGCACACAAGGTTATCCCCTTTCAGGAAAGTAGTTTTAGAGGATTAGAGCTACCTACAGCAGAAGGAAGAGGAACCTTAGAAAAGTAGAGAAGACACATCTTTGCATATTTCTTTTATCCTTTTACTGTAGCAAATCAAGAAACGTCAGGTGATTCTTTTTATTGACTTGTTTCTTTACTGAATGTCTGAGTGATGAAACTTGTATTGATCACTCTTTCTCTTCAAATGTTTCCCCTAGGGTGGCATGGGAGCAATGGGAGCCCCAGGACCGACTGGCCCTGCTGGACGCCCTGTAAGTACTACTCATGGTTAATTGGCTTTTTTTTTTCACTTTACGAACAAGTTCTTAAACCTTTCCAGATTGAAATTCAGTAGTATTGAATTGTTTGATCTGGAATTATGGCCTGCCACTCATTTCTTTACTTAATTTGTTTCAATTCCTGAATTGTTTTATAATTATAGCCAGCTCCAAGATACATTAGTGGATGCCGAGTTCATGCAGTTATCTTTCCACATATTGTAGATGGTGTAAGCGCCAGAAAGGTTGTGATTCAACTTTTGAGAAACACATGCACCTATGTGCTTCGGTTCAAACGGTGGACAGTGAAGGTGGCAGGGATACACAGTTACAACAGCGATTGGTTTGAATGATGACTTTGCTTTTTTTGCATTTATACCAGGGTGCTGATGGAGCCCCAGGTAAACGTGGCTCTCCTGGATCAGACGGTGCTCCTGGATCCTCAGGAGTCCAGGGTCCCAAGGGACCACGCGGACCCACCGGATCTGACGTGAGTTTACTCTGAGAATGAATATCTTCTAACATATCTGAACAGTACGCGGACCTTACAGTCCTCACATGATACACAGATGCAGGCACTGTTCACTGGGCTACATTTTTGTCATGAGGCCACCCGTGAATATGGCTTGAATTCATTATGTGGAGTCACTAAACTTGTTGAACTTGGCACAGTTTCTTGCTTAGCAAAAAATCAACTGATGAGATGAGGGTCTAGTTTTATTAACCCACTAAGCACAGAAACCTCAGCACAAAATAAAATTTGTTGTCAGCAGCTTGGCAACATTTGTATAACTCCCTTCCTGACTAGCTTTGAAATAATTGAAGCAATAAGTGCCCTAATCTGGCATTGCCAACCGCATTTATTTTCTGACTCTGCAATCAATTTGTCATTTTTGTGATTGCTTAAACCTGCTGATGATTGCTTCCCAAAGGGCAGAGACGGTTCGGATGGAGCAACGGGTGCCAAGGGAGGAAAAGGACCTCAAGGTGACAAGGGACCTCAAGGACCCCAGGGAGCAGCTGGAAGTGCCGGAATGCCTGTAAGAGTTACTTGAATTTCGCTTTTTGAGTTGAAAGTGTTACAGAGTACCGAAGCGAATACGTCACGTGCACAATAAGTGTGTAAAAGGCATTAGCGCGATAACCAGCGCATGAACCAACACGCGCACGTACTCCATTCGTTTGCACTGCACTTTCTGGTTCACAGTGATGTCGTTCGGTACTCTATCGTATACATAAATCACAGTCATATCTTTTGTTTAAAGTTAGGTTTTATAGGGCAGAGACGGATGTGGGGAGTAAGTTTCTACAGCAGTGTCCTGCACCCATCCCTCATTTTCAAAATGCCTGGATCTGTTCCTGTACAGTTTGTAGGGACGAAAGCAGCACCTATGTAGACTGAAGAATTCTTCTACGTGAATGCTGGAATGGAACTAACTGGGGGACAAACTTTTGGGACTATACGCCCTTTGATAAGTAGACCTGTGATCTTGACTTGCAGAGCAAATAACGATGCATAATTTCAATGTTTTGTTACTGATTGTCATGCTGTGCCACTCTTGTGATTCCTTTTGCCAGGGCCGACAAGGACCAAGTGGCGGTCCAGGTGAGCGTGGAGCTCGTGGACCTGCTGGACCAGCTGGATCAAGAGGCAGCCAGGGACCCGATGGTGACATGGGACCGGCTGTAAGCATTGTCGTCATTGCAGAATTATCCTGTCGTTTCTTTTATGTTGCTGCGACAGCCTACATTTGTTGGTCAGAATAGATTTTCACTTGTTCGTCTGTTGGTTCGTTCACAGGGACCAGCTGGACCTGCTGGCGCCCGAGGAGAGACAGGTGCAACTGGCGCCCAGGTGGGTTCAACATCTCAATGGGGATAGTTAGCACAGTGAGGAACTGTGATGATGATCTTGTTTTCCTTAGAACCCTTTATATCCTTCCCACATTTTATAGTCAGCAATTTCTTACCTTATAAAGCAGGTGCAAGACTACGTTAAATACTGTATTCAATTGTACTGCCTTAACTACATGTATAATTGTCTTATTTCCATTGTTGCTTACAAGCATAAACACCGTAATTTGCTGAAAAGAGCCCGTGGCTCATGTACTTTGATAAAACAGAAAACCTTCAAGGAGAAAGAAAACCCAAAATAATTTTTCAGTTCGACGAGCAGTAGTGTTGGAAGTCCTGTAAAAACCGTAGAAGGTGCAGGGTTTGATACTTGGGATGCATAAGTATGTCCTGCCGTAATTGAGTGCTGCCTCAGTGTTCACCTTCTGAGTTGTTTTGGGATATTGAGTTGAGAATTTGCCTTTTCATTTCTCTCTCTCCAGGGCCACAAGGGATGGGGTGGTGCTCCTGGAGCCCCAGGACCTCAGGGACCCAAAGTGAGTTATTGAACCCAATCCCAACTTTAAACTACCTATGACAAGCCATAAGGTTGGGAAGCAGTGCAAGGCCATTTCTGACATCATTATTTAACCAGGCTTCTTTGCCAGATGAATTCATCTGTTGCATTTGACGGATGCTGCTTTTCATTGCTCCGGTTGTGGAAGAATTCATGGTGGGAGGGGCTCCGTGGCCCCTTTTAAAAAACAGGGGGGAGGGCAAAAACAAGGAAACAAAGGGGAAAGAAAAGGCATCAGGGGACGGAACGTGCCAGTAAAAAGTATGCACTCATCCTGTTCACAGTTGATCAGTCTGTTACTATTAAAGAGTGCCTCTAAGGAAAACATGTTTCCTCTGATTTGATCATAATATGCAAGCTTCCAAATTGAACACAGTGTCATTTGTCTTCAGAGTTCTCTCCTTCCCCTTGTTGGAAAGAGCTGTGTCTTGCTGACAGCGCTAATCATAACTAGGCGGAAACTGGAAAGATGTCCAGGGTTTGGGGGAATGTTCTGAATAAGGTAACTAAAGGAAATGGCAAATATCTAATGATGTAAGATTAATCGTGGAATGCTATGTCTTATTTCTCTTTCTCAGGGCCCGACAGGAGCTCGTGGTGAGAACGGACGAACAGGTGCTGCTGGAGCCCCGGTAAGTGAAGTTTTCTTTCTCTACGCATAACTTCATCGAGACTTGGCAACTAGTTTACAAAAGTCTGTTGCTTATGTTGTGGTTCAGGTACTAACATCTAGAAGTAATGTGGAAGGGCTGCGTAGCACCGTGATCAGAATGTTGACAAGAATATAATATAAAATCAGTGCTTTCAAACTTGTAATATTATCAATATCATTTATATGTCTTATTTAAAAATCTGAAGGCTAGATTTCAAAATTTATTTTCACATAAGCTTAAAGTGGCCCTGTGAAGTAAACTGTGGCCTGTCTCACAGTGGTCTGCTTTTATGTTGAGTTTTGTTTCCAATCTGTGTTGCAGTAACTCGGCTCAAAGCTTTCCTGTCTGTAGGTTAGGGTAACGGGCATTTACCTCACCTCATGCCTAATTGATGTTATTCAGCTTGCTGCTTTATTATCTATTTGGTATTTCTAAAATAAATTGAATTTTGTGTCTCATTTTCTGTATCACAGTGTTTTGTGTAGTGACTGGCAACACTGAAAAAAAATGTTCACCATCTCAAGGAATTTTTTAAAAAAAATCGGTCACTTTTATTGCTCGTTGTTATTGGGGGCTTTGAACCGATCTATCTATGCTTCAAGTGTTTAATAGCGCAAGAGATTAACTGATGTCGACATTCCGTCTACTCTAGGGTATCGATGGTGCTCGAGGCAGAAATGGGAAGGATGGAGTACAAGGTCCTCGCGGTATGACAGGACCAGGGGTAAGTACTTGGTATCACTTTGGAAAAGAAGAATATTTGTAGACCAGTCCTGTGATGAAATTTTAAGGCAGAATTTTGTCATTTTTTGTTTCTTGAAACCTTTGTAGAGGTTCTTTAATCATTGTATGAGTTCATCCTCACTTGCACAGGTTGCCGTTTTGTGTTTCTGTACAACTGGCGTGCTCTCCCAGCAAGGCAATGAATATTTAGTCGTCAGTCTTTAATTGAGATTATAGGAGCCCACAGATATTGTTCTGCACAAGGTGTCTCACAGTGGGTGTAAACTTGTTTGATACTGCTGGTTTAGGTGGCTGGTTTGAAGTCCAGCTCCATCATGTAGCTTGGTTTGTTTCCAAAATCTTCTGTTTCTTTTATGTGTGAAGAAAAACATAGAATTTGACGATCTCTTATCAAAATTGTTTGTTTTCAGGGCCAACGTGGTCCCTCTGGAAGGTCTGGACCAGCTGGACCTCCAGGACCCCCAGGACCTGCCGGAGCACCCGTAAGTCAACTTGGCCACCTGAGTACAGACTGCTTTTTCTTTGCTCACTAGAATTATGTTATATTGTGTCCCAAGACCTCGGATTAAAAAAAAAAATTTGACTGGAGGTGGCGACTAATGTTAATAGATGCATGAAATTAAAATAGACAATAAATACAACCAATTGAAATTCAATACATCTTGCAGAACCACTTGCTTTGTATGCATTGGATATAATAGGTAGAGAGAGTTTACCCGCCTGACTGTCCAGTCACTATCCAAAGTCAAGTGCAAGACTTAAAATCCCTTCATTGGCCTTATGAGTCGGCCATATTGAATTGAAAGCGAGGTTAACATTTTTATTTTGAGAACGTGAGAATAAAAACAAAGCAGCAGGTTAATTTTGTTCTCAGTGATAAATAATTTGAAATGTGTGATTTGTTAAGACTTTATCTAAATGTTTAAGTAACTTTAAAAGGAAAAGTGAGGCAATGGAACCCAAAACAGTCTGGTACCGACCCATTTGAAAGGTTACATTGAATAAGATACATTCAGGGAACATGATTAAGAATGGATGCCTTGTGAATAAGGCCCATCGGGTCTTTACTGAGCATCTTTGCATGATGAATCCTTGGAACTTCTCTCCTGTGAATGACTAGCTTGTTGCATTGGTTATAAATGCTATTTAGCAAATTTATTTTTGAACGGTATACTTTCTTGTCAAGGATATAATGATGAAGCACTTTGCTTTAAACAAGCAGTCTTATACTTTTTCTATTTTTCCTCACAGGGAGCTCTCAGCTATTCCGGGGTGAGTCGTCTCATTTTTGTTCCCCTGTTTTTCTTATGATACTTTCAATGCAGGGGATTATGTATCAGTAGACAGTCTACCACAATACCCTGAGATTGTAAATGAAATCAAAGAATTTATTCAAATGCAAACTTAAACTCCAGGAAGTGTCTTGAATGAAATGTGCAGACCCCAAAGAAATATAAAAAGATGCAGTGTGAGTTTAACCATGGAGTTCATGTTAAAGTTGCATTTTTTTGGTTGCTCATTATGTGATTATTTTGGTCCATCTTTGCAGTATGCCTACGCTGGTTCATACGCCACTTCTCAAGTGGACAAGGGACCCAACCCATATGCTACTGTAAGCACTTTACGTCTTGGAGATTCTAGTTCTTGAGTCTTTAAGATTGCTCATAGTGTGAAATAGATCCCCTCCCAAATACCTATGCAAAGACACTGCAGGTTTGTGCCTATTCAACTGAAAAGCATTTGTGTGCACTTGGCATGATATACGTGAGAACCAGTGTGCACGTATAGTGTGTGGCATGCAGTGGACACCGCCGAGGGCACTCGGTCACAAGTCAACTGTTCCGATTCCAGCTGTGTCAGCATTGCAGGTTTCTTATTACAATGTGTTTCTTTGTCAATTTCTGTGTACTTCAACAGTCACTGTTGAACATCGGTGCATGTGCATCAGTGCACTTTTGATACATCTGTTACTTTTGAAAACTTCATTGCTGACTTGTAGTATTATGGAGACGATGCCACCATTGACGAGGATGACTATGAGGCCCGCATCATCCAGCTGAGGAATCGCATCGAGAGGCTGTTGCTACCCAACGGTGAGCCAGAGTATCCAGCCCGCTCCTGCAAGGATCTCTTCAGGTGCCACCCCATACTTCCAAGTGGTGAGTTGGTTAATGAGAAAAAAAATTGGAAAAAATAACTCAGATGCTCACTGGAGCCTTGCTGATGGCTTTAGTTATATTTCTTTGCTCTTTGTTGTGTAAATGCAGTATCTCACAGGTACAAATGCATTTCAGACCTTCGTCATGAGTAAACAAACTCATTTTGTTCAGTGACAGAAATGTCTACATTTAAATCCCATGCATTCGCTGAAAAATGTCAACAAATCAGCAGAGTCCTTGTGGAAATCAAAATACCTGTTTGTTGGACAAATGTTGCTTGTGAGCTCGGTAGGTTTTTAGTATTTTACATAAGGAATGACTTTGTGTGTATTTACTAATACAAGGCCCTGTTTATTTATGAAACACTTTACAATTTATTGATTTATTCCCCAGAATGCGCAGGTTGGCGTCTAAGTAAATAGTTTAGAGAAGATTCTTTTGTCCAAGAAATAAGCATGGTTAAAATTTTCCTGTGCTAAATCTTAGGTTATTACACCCTGGACCCCAGCGGAGGCTCTCCGTATGACAAATTTGTTGCTTACTGTGACAAGAAGACCAACGCCACCTGCATCTACCCAGATACCAAGGAGGTGAGACGCGCAGTCACGACATTTACCCGCTAAAATGAATCTTTTGCTTCTCCTCAGAACTCTTCGATTGATTAACAATCCTCATTCTAAAGGGAGGGCATTACTGATTTGACAAGTATTTGACAAGAAATTGCGGGGTTTTCTTAGCCTCAAGTCTGGAAAACTAGACATTTGGCAAATACACAGGCTTTTGAATACAATTAAAAGTCGGATGCATTTATTTTCCTGCATGTACTTGAAGAGAACACAGGAAATGAACAAAAATTTGGTCTCAAACCTCCACTTTCTGAAACAGGAACATGTGGATTCATTATCACGAATTTGAAGCATTAAGGCCCTTTTCATTGAGGAACAAGAACAAAGGCAACTTTCATGAATTCTTTCTTGTTTTGCTGTACCATTTGTTGTGCAATCTGCAGATTCCCAAAGCCACTTATTACCTTGGCGAACCTGAGGAGGTCGACTTCTCCAACATGAGGAATGGCTCTGAGGTGAGGCGATGATAATTGTTTTGCCTTGTTCAGGAACCATTTCATTGACAGATTATTTCTGGAGACGGTCAGGGAGAATTAAATTGCAACCTTCTTGTTTTGTGTTTTTGTTTTAGTGTTGTTTTTTGTTAACTACAGTAGTTTCTATGTAGAGTGATATTACATGTACATGTAGGTGAGGAGAGATAATTTCAAAGCTTTGGGAGTTCATTTGTTGCTCTGTGATCAAAGTTGATTTGTTTCTTTGTTATTTACCCAGGGGAACCCTTCATTGTAGTCAGATTTCCAAAGATGCTAAATTGAAATACAGGATCAAATTATAAAAATAATAAAATTACACACAAGTTTGCGTGGATAAAATTACACAAATAAGTCTTACATTTGCTCAGAACACTAAATATGCCCCCATCCCATTGTCAAATTGGACGAGCTAACATATCTAGGGGAAACATACATATTTTCATTTTTTTCATGCTTCTGAAATTGGAGATAAATGCTGGCCTGATGAGCTAGATTGACTTGAGACAGATTTGTTTTTTTTCTTCACACCATTCCTCACTTTGGGACAAATGTGTTCCTTAATGATGTTGATGTTGGGCCACCTTTTTACATGGTGTTGCCAACTGGGTGATCCGAAATCCATCATTCAATCCGTTTGTATCTGCAGATCAGTTACAGCGTCAAGCCCGTCCAGCTGACCCTCCTGCGACTCATCTACTCTCAGGCCAAGCAGAACCTCACCTATCACTGCAGGAATTCCCACGCCGTGGCCAACAAAGCCGGTAGCATGGTCAAAGCTCTGACCCTAGTGGGACCCAACGACGTGCGAATGAACATCAAGAACACCCGGAAAGACTTGCAGTATGAAGTGGAAGGAGAAGACGGGTGTCAGGTAAATAATAGGAATTAGGGGATTCTGCCTTAATTTCAAAACACCAAGATGTCAGTGGCGGTCATTTAGTCAAGATTTCTCGCAACATCATCGTTAAAAAAACTCTTAGACAATCAGTCAATCAATGACTGTTTATTAAAATATCCACCTTGAGCAACACAAGGCCGTATTGTCGGTGAATTTACAGTATCAAAATATTATAAATGATATATAAAACAAACTTATATCGTTAAATCAATGAAAAAGGCATCTTAATAAAAGTATTTATAAATTTACATGCATAAAAAGGGGCAAACAAGGAAAAAAAAAAGAAAAACAAAAAAAAGGAATTAAAAGGGCCACAAAAAAAAACCAATGAGACGTGACATTAAAACGTGACGGTAACAAAAAGAATCATACTGTTAATGATCAACACACATTTAAACAATGGACAAGGTGTGGTAAGTTGCTACTCTTCATCCTGTTGGTTTGACAGTGGAATTCAGGAATTTCAGCTTTGTGTCTGAGGGTCCAGACAACGGTGTCAGAAGGGAGGAAATCTGTGAACTGATCAGTTTTATTTAAAGATTTTTCCATAAATGAAACACAAAGGGAATTTCTACGGTCTTCCACATCATCATTTCATCATTTTCTTGTGTAAGAGGATCCAAACATTATCCCCACCGCACATTTCTGAATCCTCTCAATGCTGTGGAGTGATATTTGTTGTAACCACGGCCGCAGACTCTGCAGACTAGTTCAAACATCCGTGTGTAAAAATAGGCATGAGGATAAATGCCCCCCCCCACCGTACTGCATGCAGAATTTGCCTAGAATGCATTTGAACACCATGCTTGTCAGGACACAGGAGATGGAAGTGAGTGTGAAGTGATCAAGAGGCCGTTCAGTCGGTCGTACAAAGCTTCAACCAAATTGGTTGGGAGATGGAGGAATATATGCCTTGATGAGAGAGGAGGGCAGACCTCTTTATCTTCCCGTTTGGTCATGCCTCTGCTGTTGGCCTGCTTGTGGAGCCTCATAAAGTACAAACTATTTCAGAATCTATTCATTCCTTCGAGAGTACCTAAGCTACCTTGTTGATGGTGACACTTAACACCACTACCGCCATTGTTACTTTTTTTTTTTTTAAGTAGTTTTGTCTAAGCAAGATTTTTTATTGATTGACTCGCCCTCACTGGTGAGCAATTTTTCTAAGAAAAATTGTACCTTTAAAAAGATTTAAAAAAAAATTTTTTTTGGTTACTTGAGTAGGGCAAACATCGATTGTGACGTCTTGGGTTTTGTTTGTTTTGGGTTTTGTTAAGGTTGTAAAATATAGACCTGGCCATTTCAAATACCATTTTAATTTTTTTTTTTCAAATAAAAAACTTCTGAATTGACTTTTAAAGTTTGAGTTAAGTGGGAAAACATTGTAATTGAAATTTCATTATGACTTTTTAGAGAGAGTTTTTAAACATCAGTTGACTCCAACATTTCCAAAGCCTGATATCAATAAAATCAGGCTCCATTCCTAGCAGTGCCCATTTCTCCTGTTTGTGACATACCTCGTGAATCGTTTTGGATATGGATGTCTTCATAGCAAGAGACAGATTGCATCCGAGCAACTTCGCAAACAATATTTCCAAAGTCTATCTTCCTCTTGATTTCCTCAAATCTTTACCCACTGTCTTGGCAGGTACATGACAACACCTGGGGCAAGACCACCGTCTCCTTCACCACGAAGAAAACGGAACGTCTACCCTTGGTTGACTTTGCTGTGTCGGACGTGGGCAGAGCCAAGCAACAATTTGGGGTGGAAGTCGGCCCTGTCTGCTTCTCGTAGATAGACACCCACTACCAAGTGTTAACTCCATTGCAGTGTTAAGCTTAAGTTTTGCGAAACATTAGGATAAATAGCTCAAGCTCATCTGTCTGTTTACCTGGAGTTGCATTTTGTAATACTGCTTTCAAATCAGGAACGTCCAGTTTTTAAGCAGTTAAGACAGAGTTTTTAAGAGCAGTTTGCTTTAAATGTTTAAATGAAAGTTCATAGCTTTTATCAGTTAGTTCTTGAAAATATCATTTGAAAATAATTTCTCCTCTCACGGTTGCTTCTAACGATGTTCTAGACACACAGGGCATACTTTCTACACACTCATAGTGTAATAAAAAAATGAGTCAAGAAAACAAAAATAACGTCAATTTCTTTCAGGTGACTCGAAAGACTTCATCAGGAAAAAGTAAAATAGAATCTGTCCTTTTTTTTTCAAAACATTAAATAACCTGCTTCGGAATGAATTATTGTAAAGTTGTCCATTTTTATATTTTTTCTGAAGCAGTTTTCTTCAGGTTGGTCCTTTTGTAATCCAACTAACAAAACCGTTGGTTCTTATCCCCTTAGCCCCATATTGTTGCATGCATTGAACCAAATTTTTTCTTTCCTTGAACGTAAACAGAGAGAGAGACAGAGAGAGCAGCAGAAGGGAAAACTTTCTGAATATGGAGTAAAAACATCTGTCAACAGTGTTGTCTGCTGCCTATTATTTTGTCCATCCAAGATGTAAACGTTTCTGGTTTTGCATTTTTGTGGGTCACCCCTGTTTAAATGTTCCTGTTTAAATAGGGGGTGCAAAAACATGCCTCTGTTCTCTTTTCACTTTTCCAACCGTGAAGAAGGTGTTTATAACCTGCCTTATTTTTGGAAAATATATGTAAAAAAAATGTGCTTTGAAGTTAAGACCCCTCTTCAAGTATCGTAGGCAATTTTGAGACCTGTTTTTTTTCCTGTCATTTTCCAAATGAACATAACGTGGATTTCAAAAAGTAACATAAAACAGGTAAATTTCCAATTTTTAAAAAATTTTTGGAAGGTTGTGTTAGCTTTCTGAAACATTCTGTCTTGGAGACTCTGTTTCAGTGAAGAGAACATTGACTGTCTACTGTAGCATTCACATTACTTCAGTCCAGCACACATGTATTCTAAGCTTTGTTGTGTTCTGTCCCGTTTTTGTCTTCAGTTAATAAAGCTTCCCTATAACATGATGATATCAGTGAATATTCATTTTTTATCAGTGACTGCTGTCAAATATCCTAAAATTCTAGCGCCCTCAATTTCATTGCACCACACACAAAATATTGGTGATGTCATCATACAGAATATACTGCAGATAGTTTTAAAATATCTTTTAAAAGGGAAAGTGCAAGAAAACAGAAATGTTGGCCATCACAACCAGCTGTGCCCAAGCCAGCAGCGTTATTGGCTACACCACCAAGCTCTTCTCAAACCTGGGAGGTTATGAAGTATATCCTCTAATAACAGGAAATTTAAAATAATAGTAATGAAGTTTGATAAGATACTCAGGACCTCTTGCTTCCGAGTTAGCAGCTGTATCCACTACACCGCAGTACTCTGTTTTTGATACTGTCAAGAGGTTATTTTTAAACGATCTGATAGTAACTTACTCAAAATAACAGCAATGAACAATTGTTCTGAGGTTGAATTTGAACCCAGGACTTCTTCCTCTCAAGACAGCCATATCCACTAACCACCGAGTTGTACTTCCTGCTGGGAGGTTATGAAGTATTTTCTAAGGCTGGAATTCAAACCCAAGACCACTCAGTCCCTAGTCAGTCGCTGTATCCACTAGACCACAATGCTTTTTCTACTGAGAAGTCATGAGGTACATCTGAACATTCTAGTGTCAAGAAGATTATAATAGTAGTA
Source organism: Acanthaster planci (assembly GCF_001949145.1). The sequence continues at coordinate 1,690,545 of NW_019091396.1, forward strand.
ATATTTTATGGCTGGATTGGAACCCAGGACCTCTTGTTCACATGTCAACAGCAGTATCCACTGGACCATTGTGATCTTTGTACTAGTGAGCACGGGTGTAATTCTGAGGGAGATAGGAGGTATATATCCACTTTTTAGGATGGGGGGTGGCTATTGAATCATTCTCCCCCCGGCCACACACACTTTTTGTGTTGAGCGAAATACTCTAGTGTATTGTGAAGAATTTTTCAGACTTATGACTAAAATGCATTCAATATCACTCAAAAAGGGAAAACAATTTTGAGAACAATGGTGCCCCCCCCCCCTTTTCAAATTTTCATGGCCCGGCAAGTCATCCCTTGAAGTACAGCATTTTTGTTAGCGTAATATTTTCCAGAGTGCGAATACTACGTTGACCGTACTAAAATGTCTTTTCATGAGTTTTGCGCACACTTAATTTTTATTTATTGAGATGGAAATGGAATTGCTGCAATGAATTTCATATACGGACTCCACTAATTTTTCGTATATGGAATTCTTTCAAAAAGATAACGTCCTGCCAGGGTTATTATTTAGGCCCCCCCGCGAACTTTAGCCTTTGATCAAGGCGCCTGCGGCGAAATGGATAGTCACTCAAGAGCGAGGATCGGCGCTAGACTAGTTTAAGCACCAAACCAACGCACGAAGAAAGGCTATACGGCGCCAAACTTGTTCGTGGGCTTGTTTGGCGCTTAAACTCGTCTCCTCCAGCTCCTAGCCTCGCAGTCGAGCAACTACCATTTCGCCGCAGGCGCCTTGATCAAAGGCTACCCAAACTTGAATTACCGGACCCGTCGCCGTGGTACGCTTTCCCGCAAATCACTGCGCATAACGCGCAAGATTTAGGTCAGTGGTTTAACGACAGCGCCCTCTCCATTACTACGTGTTTTTTTTTCAGAGCGTCACATTCAGAATCTGGCTGGATGCTTCGTCAAATAGTCGGCTGCATGGTTTGTTCTTCGCCAATTTTTTTCAGTGAAAATTTGAAAAGTCGTTTTAGGATTTTTTCTGTTTCATTTTCAGGATAGGTGAAAAAGAGACTGGGAATAGAATATTTATACCTGTCAGCGGGGACCCTTTTTGTATCGCCATAGACATTCTATTCCTGCTTCAAGTGTCATTTTGTTTAGGAAATGGATCACCTGTCCTGTTAATGCCTGTGCCCCGTTTTGTTGTTTTTTTATGCGGGAATTAAAACCTAATTTAACTTGTAGTCTGTTGTCTCAGTTTTGGATGTTGTCCCATTTCCAGTGACCTACTTTTTGACAACATGGGATTTTAACTTTTTATCTGCTTTTTGGGGTTGGCATTTTTACTCTGGCTAGACCTACTCCTGATATCGATAAATGTTAGGCCTACTTACTTGCTGCCTGAGTTTATGCTTCACCTGTATGACTATCGCTCTGTTTTCCTTTCCCGGGAAGAGTTCCATATACGGACGCCAGTAATTCATCCGTGCAGTGACTAAATAGCCACCAGAATGCAAAAACATCCAGAAAAGTTCAATTTAGGAGGGGAAAACCACATAGTTTAAAACACTCAGAATTTTGAGTCCGACAGGGTTTGTGCACAACATGTCAAGTGGTGTCGTATATGAAACTCTTTCCCTTCTCCTTTTTTCACCTCCCTTTTTGTAGCCTTTCTTCTTTCCCTCTCTCTTGCTGACTTTTTTCAATCCCTTCCACCTCTCTCCCCCATGACCTCACTCTATCCTTTTCCCATAATTCTGCCATGGAACCTTCCTCGTGCAATATTTGTTTCTCCAGATCAAGTCCTTGTGTAGGATTGGAGAGACCTGCCCCATTGGGGACAGTGTTTTGTTTCAATTTTGTTTTTATCCTTGGCAGTCCTACACTGTACTTGCATTTTCCCTGCGATGTGTCTTTCCGTGGTTTTTCACTGTTTTTTATTATGCTATGTTATGTTTATATCTGGTATGTGTAATTACATTATCCATGCCGAATAAAGTAGGGCCTTATTATTATTTTTCTAGTTTGTTGGGGTTGATGTAGCTCAGCTGCTGCTGGTTTTTCTTGTGCTGCCTGCTTGAAAAATGGGGCTCCCCACGAATACCCCCGCCAGACATTTAGTCCTTGTTACACCTCTGGCTTGAGTCATAGAGCAAGGATTACAAAAGAGCATTGTGGCTGTGTTATGGTTGTGTCTGATTTCAAGCTGCAGCCAAGTGATTCAGAAGCAGCCACTTGGAAGTGTCTCTCACTGAAATTTAGAGATGAAACCTCCTACTGCTCAGCCCAACTACATTTATAGGGCAACAAAATACTGGAGGCCACAGTCCGAGTTGGATACCATTTCCTTGCAGCTATGAACAGTACCCCTAGAAGCTGACGAACCCCATATGCACTACTTAATTAATAAGGCCATAGTTCTAGGGGTACCCATAAACCATACTGTCCAAGACTTTGTTGCAAAATGTGTATCTTTACATGTCCATATTACATGATATATTTTTGCAACAATCAATCTTGGCCCAGAGTGAGCCAGCAGTTCCAACATTTGGATGTAATTCAGTCTGATCAATCTACACTGGGTAGTTGGTACATGGATGGCTTCAAGCAAGATTATCATGTCCTTCAGAACCAACCCTTGGAATTCCCAAGTTGACTTGAGAATGTGTTTGTTCCAGTTTCAAAGCTGTGTTCTTGACCTGGATGACTGGTGTCAATCCTGAACATGTACAAGGTCTGAAATTACATTTGAAGGCTGCACCGATTTCACACGACATTGCAGGAGTTGGCCAGAGACCAGCTGTATCCTCGCAATTTGTACGTGATTTGTGGGGCACCAACTACAGTTTGTGTTGGCCTTGTAAAAGTTACAAATAGGTTTTCTTTGGACTGTTGGAGACTGAAGCAAAGAAACTATGTGAGTTTCAAATATTCTGTCCATGCTTGCTATTGTAGACCCAACAAAGTAATTGCAGGTTAAAGATTCATTTGCAGTCCTTTTGGAACATATCTCCAGTCTACTTTTTTCCACTCATTATTAAATTTCTTATTTAATATCTTGTCTGGAATTACATGTGTCTTCACCTTCCGGGAAACCTTTGTTTCTCAAGATGTTTTAAAGATGGTAGTCATTTTGTGGAGGACACACAGAAATGCATGTGGAATTCTTAGTAGGGACAAGTTTTTTAACCCTTACCCTACATAATACTAAAAATCACTACTTAGTAGTAAAATGTAGCATATAACTATAGTGCTGTCGCTTGTATGAAGAAATGACCTAATATAACTGTTGTCTGAAGGCATGAAATACAACAGATAAGACAATGTACCATTCGATGCTGTGACTTTATTCTCTGTACTAGCAACAATGTAAGTGCCCTAGCCAGAAGTAGTAATTTTGGGTTAGGTCCTTCAGGCTCAGACTGCTACGTAGTATTTTGTAGTACTGACGAGTCTTGTAAGCCAAATGATATGCCAGGTGGCAAGGGTTAATGTAATATTAGAAGAACGTGTCTCAAAAGTTGGGAAGACCTTCCATTTTCAACTCCCCTCACATATAGATCCAGAAGACTAAGTTGAAAATGTAGAAACCCTTGAGCAATTCTGGGATGAAGTAATGGGGGTTAACACCTCTTTACAACACTTCTTAACTCTGGCTGTTCTCCATGGACATGTGGTGAATTGGTGGCTGCCTATTAGGCACGTAGTATGCTATAACTGAGCCACGTAGTGACCTTAGTGTTAAGTGTTAAGACAGATTGTGCTTTTAAAAAAACCAGCCCAGTCACCAGCTTAGGGTAGTGGGAGGCTACAGCACCAGCAAGGGGGGTACATCACCAGAAAAATGGATGATTTTGATGCTTATGGATTTTTGCCGATGGAGGGGCCAACTGCTAGGGGAGGGAGGAGACTGGCCGGTCCATTCAGGCCCCCCATCCCCACTCTAGTCTTGGGCCTGGCCACGTACAACCGTGCAACACTGAAAGATGTAAGTGGTCGGCTCTGTCTCAGTCAACTCAAATGGAAATACATGTATTGAATTTGAAACATGACTTGTGTGTTGGTCTAGTTTGTTTTTTGTAATTCTTGTGTATGTGAATGTATTTTGTACACTCTCCGTGGTTTTGGCCATTCGGCTTCAAATTTCTCAATTTTATACATGTATGAAAATGGACTACATTCATTGGAATCCAGAGGTCACTCAGTGTGCGTAGTGTGCAGAAAAGGATACCAGAGGTTTGTGCAAATTAAAAAGTTCCGATAAGTCTGACTTGAATGGTTCTATGAAGTAGACCACAACTTTCCTTCTACTTTTCTGTGCAGAATCTGTCGGAATATCGATCTTTGTTAAGAAATTCTGATTTTTTCTACTTTAAAGAAAACAGATGAAAACCTTATGCCCTAATTAAGTTGGGGGAGGGGAGCTAGTACTAGTAGTAACATGCTCTTTTTATTCTAACCAAGTATGAATTCACATGCAAAAACTAATGCATGCAAATCTTTCCAAAAAACATATTCGTAGTCTAAGTTTTTGAATGCACTTTCTTCTGTGACCTTCCCTTGTCTCTTGATGTGACGCTTTCATGGCTGCCTTTTGCGGGAGCATAGTAAGACAATTATGTTACACTTATAGTAATAACCAGAAAAGGACATTGACTGGAAATACAGGTCAGTCAGTGGAAGTGGCTTTTTATTCCAATCAGCATTTCTCTTTATGTGCGCCTTGGAATTGCTCGATCGAGGATTTTTCACAGTGGAGGTATATAGGTCAACCCTAGGAATCACAGCAGGAGGCTTGAAATTCAAGAACGCATTCAGTTACTTCAGTTAAAGAGTGACATCTGGGATCTCCGTTTTTACAGCACTGAATTATGCTGAGCACTTTTTCCCATTTCTTGTCTCTTTTGCATAACATTATTATGCTCTCCACTCATTCTCCTTGGGTTGGACTTGAGACGTTTGCTGGACCCCAACAGGTTGGTTTTTGTGTGTTTTGAATATGGAATATTCCCTTCATGTCCAAAACATCCACAACAGTCATTTGATCCTGATGGCACTAGGGAACTGATGAAACAAGAAATTAGATTGATAGTTTTGGGAAGTAATATTTCCCTTTAATGGGTGCTGAATATGAGTTGTTAAAAAAAAGCCCAATGATGTTTGCCCTTGCATGACACAGGGTGAGAATGTCCTTCAACAGTACAGTCCTAAGGCAGTTGTTTATCATACCAAAGTTCATGAAAGCAAATGTCACTAGTTGGAAGAGGGAGCTGGTTTTTGGCAGGATTGGTATAAAAATACAAAACCTTGAACCGGTTATGTTTTTTCTCATATTTTGTCCCTGGAAAAGCGAGAATTTGATGTCTTCAACAATATTAACAGATGTGACAGATCTGTACATGTATGTTCAAGCCAAGGAGGGTTGTTGACAGAAACACTATATTAATTAATAGCTTGAAAAGAGGTACCCTGAAATCTATGCAGTAGGGACTTTATTTCAAGTAGGTATGAGGAGAAACTTGCCCCAAAAATATGGTAGTCTCTGATGTATTTATAATGTTTGACCTACAACAGCTGTTCTACTGCAAGAATACACCCCCCCCAAAAAATCAGGTATGAATTTATGCAGTCGGCCTCACATCATTCATCAAATAAATCATTATTTTGAGCAAATAGGGCTGTAACATGTATCCTGAAACCTAATGTCTGACTGGAAATAGTGCGTACCTTGCTCTCTTTTTGAAGGTGGGGGGGTTCTAAGCACCTGTGTGATATATTATTCTTGGCCGAAAAACCAAAACGTTGAAAAAAGCATGATGTATTTCAGACTTTTAGATTCCCGCCAAGTGAAGGAATAATGACTCTGAGTGTCATTTGTGCGATATTTCTGAATTTTCTCACCACAACCTCATTTTGATGAATACTCTAAGGCCTCATCGTGAGGCAAAGACCCGTGTGTAGGTCAAGTTAGGCCTCACCGCATCAAGAGGAGAATTGCTTTTGTCCAGTAAACTTACGACCGTAGGGGACTTTGTGTGTTCCAACAGTGTTTTGGTCCTCACACATTCATTGTGACGAGTGTTTGTCCTTCAAACGATGGATTAAGTACAGATGTATTACAAATGTAATACTCTCGCTTACCCACAGGCAGTTCAGTACAAAAGAATGACAAGGACAGGGAATAACCCTGTTTCCTATCTGTCCAGTCCTCTAGCAAACCTGTTTAGATGGACGTAGATGTTGTGTGCATGTGTACCAAACAAATCCGCTACCCCTGTGAATGCTAAGTACTTAGATCATGATTTGTTACTGAAATGTTGGCAAAATTCTTTACATCGGGCTAATTCTGAGTTTAAAATACAGCTGCGGTTCTGTCAGTAACCAAACTCCATAACATGCACACTTCTGGTAAAGCCCTGTGAAATACCTTGCTGCTAGCAAGGGGACATACTTGCTTTTGTGTCCACCTCTGCCCCTCTGAACATATTTTTTTGACTTTCATCACCCCAATGTTTGACCTCATGTTTCAGCATTCGACCCAGACGGATACTAGCCATGCACGTGCCATTGCTGTTTGCTGTCGAAAGCCCCCAAGTGTTTCTTTTTCATCTGATGTCCCGATGATTGGGACGCCATATGTTCAAAAGCAAACAAGAAAAAAAATGTTGCCTCCAACTGATCTTTTTTAAAGCTGCGTCGGCAAAGTTTTTTTTTTCGCCCCCTTTTTTTTTCCTTTTTCAGACTATTTCTTCAGCCAGTCGACTTTGGTACCATAATAAATCCGATCGACTTCTAATTTGCCACAATGTTGAAACACCATCCAAGGACGGTCCTAGAAGAAATTTGGCATGATGACGTCACTGTTTTATTATTGATTTTTAACTATTTAGTTTTTTCTCATAGACTTTGTAAATAAATTCGAGGCACCATTTTTATTACTTAGCAATCTTAGATCCTCATCAGTGTTACAATAAGGAACTAGCCTAAGGCTAAGAAGATATTTAAAAAATGATGTCATGATGATGTCATCATGTGATTTTTTTTTCGAATTTTGAATATTTAATTTTTCTCCATAGGTTTTGTACACGTTTTTGTACCATGCAATACTCGATCTTAACGAGTAGTGGGAATCTTTGTATTAGTCCATCAGCCTGCGGGGCTGTTAAAATAAAATCGTCACGGTGACATCAGGGGTAGGGGTTATGTGACATGAGATTAAAGTTGCAGTTTTCTCCATAGGTTTTGTGCATGTTTTTGGAAAACGCAGTATTATCGATCTTAATGAGTAGTCCTGAACTTCAGCTGAGGATCACTATGAAAACGAAAAAGAGATCATATTTTTTTGTCTTCGTTCGGTTACAAATACAACCAAGAGTCCAAATATCAAATAATATTTCATACTTTTTTCACAAATCACGTGACATGACTTTAAAGCTGCAGTTTTTCTGCATAGGTTTTGCACACGTTTTTCTGAAGTCAAAGACTGGTGCATTCAAACATCTGAGTGACTTTGTATTGTGAGCATATGAAGTCCTTCAACCTGTGGGGCTGTCAAAATAAATTTGTCATGCTTACGTCATCAGGGTCCACATGACATGAGATTAAAGTCTTATCCAAATCCTACGGAGAAAGACTTCAGTTTTCAGTGGTTCGCCTGGGGATTACTGTGAAAATTTCAGACAATCAGAGGAAACTTTCCCTTACAAAAATGATGAAGTGGAAAAAGTCCAAAACAGCTCTGTGTTTGTCCACAAACACATCTTGTCTCACTTAGTTCAGTTTCAGTGCTGCATTTGTAATCAATTTCACCTCAAAGTTACAAATAATCTTGAAACAAATCAATGTAATACATTTCATGCATCAGTAATCTCTAGGGTCCTTGTTTATTGTGTGATTGATAGCTCTATGGTATACATGTAATCCCCTGCCATAGCCCTGGCGTTCATCATTTGATGAATTCATTATTTGATGCTCATGTTGTACATATGTAGTGTTTTCCCTGTCTGTATTTTGTTGTTTCCTCATTTGTATTGGTTGGTTTGTTTCTTGTGATGGCGTGCTTGACACAAGCTTTGCTCTCAAGGCTTTGCCTCCTTTAGTGCCCTATTATCTCATACATTCAAATCTTCAAAGCTTCCAATCTTACTAATGTCATACATTGTTAATAGTTACATTTTGCCATGAGGAAGACATAAATGTAATCTAATTGAATTGAACACTGAGAGGCCTACAAGCCCTGTGATATAAACCATGGGCTTACACACAGCACTTGCGGATTTTACGTGATCCTGCCTGTAATTGACCCAACCAAAATATGAGTTGAAATTCTGCAGCTGTGTGGTTCCTTACTGAGTTCTAGAGTTCAGTAGAAATCAATGTCGTTAAATTAAGTTTTCACCCAAATTTCCTGTGATGTTGCCCACACATGCCATCAGGGTGGCATGTGTTTCCATTGCTTTATGTAAATGTACACGAACTTAATAAAGCGAAATAGGGGTTGCAAGTCAAGTTATCAAATTTAGGTGTCCTTCAACAACTATTGAAACACTGCAGTTTTATTCAGCATTACTGTTCTTATTTATGCACTGGGCAAGTGTGCATGCTTACCAGAATTTTGTGAATTTTCAAAAATACATGTCAGATGCAACTGTAATTACCGGACAATCACTCTAGTGGATGTGCAACATTGCATGCAAAAGTGTGTCATCTTAACTTCCAGCACACTGAACAGTAGTCAAACCCAGTAAGAATATGTATGTGTGTACATAACACTGGTCTTTACCAAACTATTAAGATTTTAAAAAGATTTAGTCGATTTGAAACAGGTGTTTTCCTAATTTAGCTGTCCGAGTTCTAGCACTTGTGGGAGTGGACAGATTAACGAGAAAAACCTTGCATTACCTCTCAAAATAATTAACACCATGAACTTTGGGATGTACCCTATGCCCTAGGGTCCAAGGCAAAGTCACAACCCCTAAGGTCGTACAAGGGCAGCCTATGGGTGCAGACCACTAATTCAAGTGAGAATTTCTGGCCAGCTCATTTGCATTAAAAGTGCCCCCACTGTATTTTTTGAAAAAGGAGATTGTTTGGCCCCAAGAGTGGTGAGGTTGTGTAAATCGTTGCCAGGATCAACTCCTTGGGTCTTTGAGCTTTCATATGAGAGCAGAATGGCTAAAGCTGCGGTTGAAAAATGGTCCTAAGTGCC
>NW_019091396.1:1701614-1756813 GCF_001949145.1 Acanthaster planci
AATTTTTTAATTATCCGCCCAAAACAAACTAACCCCCCAAAAAGTGAATGTTGCCAAGCCCTCCCAGCGGCCATTTTTCAAATGACATCCGTCACCTTCCTCGGGCTCTTCTGACTAATTTTCAATCCCATTTTTGTCTGCTTTGCCCCCAGATGGGTGCCCCTGAATCTACAGAGATGATCCTGAGCCATACTGACACAATCCCACCATTTCCTGGCCCAAACAGACCTCTCTTTTCGAAACAATCTCTGGGGGTACTTTTTGTGCGCCTCGGCCTGCCGGAGAATTTTCCTTGAATTGGGACACTGCACCCTTATAGGAGGGAGGGCCTGCTTGTGGTTTTTGCCCATGAAACCATTGCCAGTGATTTGAAGAATGCAATCTTGGAATCCTAATATGCTTTCTCCTGAAGAGATAATTTAAAGTCACGTGAGTCTAGTGATAATTTGTGTATTTTGCATCTGAACATATCCCCTGCTTTTATCTATAAACTGAAGTTTGCAAATCACTGATAATATTTTGTTTTTGTTATCAGAGGAATGCATGATACAAACAAACAGGGAGTTTAAGCAACAAGTACATCCTTCAGAAGAACAATTGTCATTTTGCCTTTATGAAAATGCTGCAGGGATTGAAACATCAGGCCCTTTACTCAATTTGAAAATAAAATGACTGAAGTATGAAATGCACGATCCATTTTTTGATTTACACTGTTGTCATTTTCCCATGTGGCAAGTACATCATTCAGAATGTTATCTGTATCATATAGTTCCACTGGAAAGGCATTTCCTTTCAACATAAAAGACACTCTTCATTTTCATGTTTTTGACCTTTTGCTTTGTGGTTTCTTCTTTCAATATGCTGGTGTTTTTATGGCCTGGAAGTGTCAAGGTTTTGAATTCCTTGGCATTTGTGCAAACTTTGACTTCTGGCACAGCACTTAAGTTACCTCCTAGCTTGTAGCACGGGAGAGGGAAAAAAAGACTAGGATAAAACTTCCAGAAAGTAATTTAATGATACTCGCATCGGGTGTCTTGATCTTTCAGGTCAATCGTGTCATCAGTAGTCTGCTAAGTAGTGAAATGATCAGATGTACTTGCCCTCAAGGGAGGAAAAGCAGCCTTTTCATTGGCTAGAACTTTGTTGATCTGTGCAAGGCCATCCCATAATAATCCTATAAAAGGTGAGCCACAACAAGTGGGGATTCAGCGTATTAGCTGCTGAAAATTTGCCTCGCCTGCACTTTTTGGTTCCGGTGCACAGAGATTGTACATGCTTGGCCATGTATAGCTTTGTGGGCCGAAAAGGCCTATGCCTCTGGCTTTTGCTGTTTGTGGTGCTGCTAGCCCTTTGTCAGGCACAGGACGATGTCTCAAGTTCATCCTCGTGTAAGTTTGGGGCTGTGTTAAAATACATGACCACTTCTGGTTGGGGGATTCACCTACTGACCCTGGCAATGCTTAAATGTGTTCTGCACCCCTATTGTGCTCCTGGGGCTGTCAACTTGAACATTTATTGTTATGTGTACTCTCACCTTTCTGACGCTTGGGGGAAGTCGAAGAAAAAAGAAAAGGTTACCCTGATGCTTAAGTAACGCTCATGACTAAATTGCCTTCTAGTTGTAATTGCAGTGTGAAAAAAAATGGTACTGTAACAGTGTAGCAGGGTTAGGGCAACCATTTTCAAAAATGGGACAAGCTATTTGCCATCATGAAGGATGGAAGACTTCTTCCTCTACAGTGCCATTTGTGGTCTTAGGGAAATGGCACGAGGCTGTTTGTTTCTTATTAGTTTTCAGTATACTATTAACGTATATATTCTGTGTGTATTTAGCACTTGCACAGTAGGAACTTTAGTGCATTCATGCCATTTTTAGATTTCCGTCAAAGATGCCTATTGGGTTTCGTTTCAAGCACTAATTTGATTTCACCAAAGAGGCCCTTGTAATAACTGATTGGCGCCCGTAGTGGAAATCAACAATTTATGTTGTAATGACACCAAATGCTAAAAAAATTTTTTACTGTTTTGCTTTTTGATGTTGATTTTCAAGCTTCGAGCTCTAAGGAGGATGGGTATCCGAAGCGACTTCCATGCAAGGACAACAATCAGAGAATCTCTCTCCATGGTGAAACCTACTTTATGGACAAATGTTCGGAATGCACATGCAACAATTCCACACTTAGTTGCCGGTTTGTGTCCTGTCAGCCCCCGACCTGTGCCAATCCACTAGAATTTGAAGACGTATGCTGTGCAGCCTGCCCTTATAGTAAGTTTATACAATATGTATAAAGGTACAGTCCATTTGTCATTTGTGCATTTTGTTCCTTTGAGGCATCAAAATTACTCAAAATCTAAAGGAGAGTGACTAAGAACAAACCTGATAAAGTTTCAGCTGAGTGAAAACTGTATTCAGTTATAACTATAACTAAAGAAAAACACTATTCCAGCATTTTGATTTTCGAGTTGTGTTTCGAATTGCACCTGAATTCAGGATCTTGGGCGAGATCTCATGTTTAGTTGAGAGGAGCCGCACAATGTCATGTACTGAACCGATGGATTACTGTAATGACGTGTCCAAAATGGCCATTCTTTCATTATTTTCTTCAACATGACAGCTTGCCAGAATGACAAAATTTCACAGGGAATTTAGTCTGGCCCACAACCCATCTTTAAAATAAAGCATGGATTTCAACAATTATTTCAACAGCTACATTTTGGATAAGAGCAGATGATGGACTGTACCTTTAAAGATGGTAAGGGGGGGGGTAACATTAATCCTAACAGTCCTCAATCCTCTTGTATCGGTAAGATTTTATGTACACCCTAGGGGGTAAATTTGGGTTAAATAGTGTATGTGGTTTTCTGCCCAGGTCAATCACATCTTGTGGCTGAAACACACTTTTCGTACACTGGAATCTAATGTTTGGCAAACCAAAGAGACCTCCCCAAATCTTTCACCGTAACCTCCTGAAAACTAACAATTCACAGAACACAGCAGTGTTCTTGAATTACAAATAAAATCTGTTTACTTGTGCTGTTTATGCACTTTGGAGAGTGTCCACCTGAGATGATCCTAGAAATGTAACCAAGAGTCACTGCTGGGATTCTTTGTCATAGATGTAGCTACTAGAAAATGTACAATATGACAAAGTGATTCTTTCATGCAGTATAAAAGAACTTACATGTACATTTGCTGTAGAAATGGAAAAAGGTAGAAAAGAGGGTGAAATTCCCCAACTTTCTTGAAAAGACAGTGGAATTGACCTACTTTTACTGTCGAGAGTTTATCAGTTTGCCCCTGACCGAGTTCTGCCCTCTTAGAAAAATGTTGTCTCCTCCTCCCCCCCCCTTAAAAGAACCCTATCCTGGTGATGCCAATTATCATAGTACGCATTACTTGTGTACAAGTTTTGAGCCGGCTTTGGCAGTCATGAAACACCATGCAGTAAATTGATACGATGTCAGCAGGTGTCTTGGTGAATATCCTGGTACCTGCCAAGCTCCTGACCTTTCCCTCTGTCTGTGTTGGAACTTTTTGTTGTAATTTTTTAAAGAGAATTCAAGCTTGTGAATAGTACAGATAGATGCAGAATAGATGCATGTAAGTAGGTTTTTAGCAAGTGTCTGCTGTTGCACTTAATCTATGGACTTGTGTTAAGCCCTTGAATTTTCTAACGTTTTGCTCTGTTTAATTGAAATGCATTTCAAGATGCCTGGTCTTGTTTGGGTGTAGGTTTCAGATTTGATATAGCACGACACACCAGCATTACCCGGAGGCTAGATGCAAGTGTGGCACAAAAAGAAAGTGTAATGATAATTTGCATTTTAAAATATCATTTAAAAAAAATTAAAATAAACCATGGCATGTACGTACACACAGAGTGAGCAAATGGGCAAGTTGGTTTAAATGTCGCTTGCGAAGATTACTGGTTAAGTCTTACAGTGACCAGCCTATTGTTATACTGTCCGTATGTAATCTGTGATGCAGAAGTTGACTTATTTAAATACCCATGTACCTGTCCATGCATGCCGGTGTATGCATGCACAAATAGGTTCTAGCACTTAAACACTGGAGAAATGTCAGGCCAAGCAGGCTGGAGGGAGAATTGTCTCAGCATGCACAATATAAGTGCTCCAAGTGCAACTGCAGAAGCTTGGAAGACATATTGCTGACGTCTCTGTGTTCTTCCATGATGATGCACCTGTGATGCAAGGTCATGGCCTGCAGACTAAACAGCTCCCCTCCTGCTCAAGAAATGGAGCACATCATCACGGACATTTGGCATTGTAAAAACTAAATGCGGCGTTTGCTTGCAAAACGGTCCACAAAAAACTGAACTGACTGTCAGGGGTTTAGATAACTTTCTTCAAGCCATGAGTACAACACCCACTTCCTTGCTTAGAGTAGATGACAGTACTCTTTTGCCCTCAGCATTGTTTTGTATTGTACTCTTCTTCAGGAGAGGGAGAGTACTGTACTCCCCAAAGAGGCGGAGGAACTGAGTACCAATATTATGCGAGTTAGTCCTTTTGAAGGGGGAGCGGGTTAGTGTGTTAGCGTAGCGGTTCTTTCCTCGCTTTGCACCAATGAGGCCCAGGTTCAAGTCCCGGCTTGGCCCAGGCTTTAAGTGCATTTGGTTTCCAGTCCATACTCGCTCTAGCAGGTTTTCTCCAGGTACTCCGGTTTCCTCCTGCCTCTAAAACTGGACCTTCTTCCTAACTTCGTAATGTGATGCTGATGAATAAAGTGAATGAATAAACGTACAGTTATTGCCGCAAATAGCCTGAGTTGCTGAAAGCGCCATTAAAACAAAACAACAACAACAACTAGGCCTTTTGCCATAGTAAATATAAGAATACTTGTTATTTCTCTTGAAAAACGTAGTAAAAAACAGCGCTGAACCATGAACTCATGGCACCACAGACAAAATCACATTAGTCCGTATCCACTCATGTGCAGCGACACATGTGAGGCTACTATGTGCAGATGTCACGTTGACCGGCCGCCGTGCACACACACCTGGCGGTGCCGTGGCCATTCGGAAACTTACGGTGCATTTCATTGCTTGGCAGTGAAATGCTCTTATACTCACAGTCTAAAACTCAATCTTTCTAAGGTGTTTCTGACCCAAATTTTCCAAAAATAAAAGCTAGTTTCTTATTGGTGTACCGGAAAGCCTCTAAAATACCACTTGAAAAAATGCCCGTTTTTAGCGGATCGAAACTTCGCATTTTTTGGCCCTTGCTTCATCCCACATAACTTGACCCCCGTGCTCTGACCACTATAGTTTGAAGAGCAGACCAGCAGAGACACTATCACTGTTCATTTGTTCCTCCTCACTGGAGTGTGCTTTTCTGCTTAAGTCAGGTTTCTGTCTGCTTCTAAAGAGTAAGAGATCGAAAGCCAAATTCTCGTCACTAGATCTATTTTGGCACACTGTGTTCGTTTTTAGTCCTTTTAAAATTTTTAGTGTTTTGGTGTTAAGTCTTTTCAGTCTTTTAGTCCTTTTGGTTTTTCTGTCCTGTTTTTTCCAGTACTTTTTCATTAATAAATTCGTTTTGTCCTTTTTTTAAAGTCAAATCTTGGTGACTGAGTCCCTATTAATTCAGTTTCCTGTGACCTTTCCCTCAAAGATCCTCGGTTTAGTTTGAGATTTTTGATTTGGTTATTTTTGCGAGTTCCCTGTTAGCGTGCCATTTTTCCAAGTTACACAGATGAACATGAACAAATTGATTTCAGTAGCGTCCGCTACAAATGTTACTCTGTTGGGCTGGGCGTAATTGACAAAACACGAAAAATATGGAAACTTAAGGTACTCTTTCTGTAGTAGAAATCACTGCGTATTTTACGTTCTGCATCAGGTTTTACGCTGCATATTTTGACTACATTTCCAAGTCGGGAAGCGTACATGTAGGCCTATATGCCAGTACGCCAATATGCATGTTGTCTAAAGCCCTGGACTGTGTATGTCAATGACATGCATGTAAATGCCCCAAGTCTTTTTTCATATGCTGGTATGCATTTGTACAAGTAATAAGATATATGTCACAGGATGTTCACATTCCTTATACTCTACTGTTGTAGACTATGTCATGCAGCCTGTTTTGCATAAAAATGCAACATGCAGCCTGTTTTGCATAAAAATGCAACATGCAGCCTGTTTTGCATAAAATTGCAACATAAAGGTATGATGCGTGCAGTATCCACATTGTGACATTAGTAAGTCTGAGGACTATTTAGACATTATATAGTCAAAATTACAACCTGAAAGTTAATGATCAAAAGTCAGATCATAAAAGTCAATTGCCACTTCTCACTTCTCTGGGAACAGGAGCTGCCAAATAATCCAAAGTGATGTCTTTGTCACAATTCACCTGTTCCAATAGTGTACATATACCGCGGTATGACCTCTTTTGAGACCTGGGCGTAATGTCGCGGCGTTGCTCAACACATGATTTTCCATAAGCAGAGGCTCCATGTAAATACTGCTTACGATCTCCATGAAGTCAAGAAGACTGTAAGCAGTGTGAGCACAGCTAAAATACGCTAACCTTTGAGGAAGAACAGTAGAAACAGTAGAAATCTCCATGCACGCAAAACTGTTAGCACAAAGCCTATAGCCCCGCCACGAAACAGCGCTTAAGGTCAGCAAATTTTTGTGCTGAAGTTGGCACAACTTTTCTGCTAACTTTTAAGGAGCTAAGTGAAATTTGGCTCTGGACAGTTGTGACTGTGACCTGTGGTGACTCTGGTTGCATGTGTTTTGTCTAATATGCAGCCAACTTGTCAGGATATCCTGCTTGTTGCTAAATAAGCCCACGAGATTGTTTGTCCTAGCAGCGAGCAGCTAATATTTTTTTTGTGCATGAACAATGGGAATGCAGTCCTTTGTCAAAGTAGTACCTGTATGATGCATATGTTTGGACTGTGGGACCAGCCTTGCAAATTTATAACCGGTTGAACAGCAGCTAGATGTATTAACCTTGGTCACAACTTTGGGAAAGCTCAGATTAAGGGCAGTTTCCATTGCAATTATATGCAA
The DNA here is from genome assembly GCF_001949145.1 of Acanthaster planci. The sequence goes on from NW_019091396.1 coordinate 1,708,658, forward strand.
ATAAATATGCTTATTGCATTTAGTCAAGTCAGTGGAGTTTATTCTGTAATGTGCTCTTACAATTAAAGCCCATCGGATGTGGCAGAATTTGCATTAAACCATTTCCCTTTATCACTTAATCCAGATATAACGGTGACAGATGTGGAACCGCAGGTGGCATCTGGCACCTCTATTGAGGAGGGAATCGAGAATGAGATTGGCCTTGACCTGAACGTGATGTATCTCAACACAAGAGAAACCACCAGCATAGCTGGCGAAGGCTTGTGGACGACCAAGCTTTGGATGAGTACCTACGCAGATGGGTCCAATGAACTCTCCGGCACGGTAGTGGAGGAGGCACTGACGGAAGGGCAACAGTCTCAGGACTTGAAGAAGTCCCCAGATGAGCTCTTCACCATCCGTGGCATACGCTACAGGTTTGACCTGACCGATCACACCTGCAAAGAGGCCAAATATATCTGTGCCAAGTTCAACAAAGGCCCAAGCCCAGCAGTGGAAAAAGACTATTTAGAGTACTATTTCTTAGCTGTTCCCACGGAGGAAGTTTTGACCGGCTGCACTGAAATGACCGACTGCAGAGGTAGGTTGCTCTTTGGTTTTCAGATGGTTATATTCAAGATCTTAATTTTTAAATGTCTAATTGTTATTCTGTGGAATGGTTATTTTGTGCACAATGCCTCACTTCACCGAGTCGGCCAGTGTGATGTAATGTGCTGAGAATAAATCAGTTCTGCAGAAAGAGGCATTGGCTTGGGTCAAAATTTGCAATTTCTTTTCTTACCTGCCCTGCAATAGGTCCAGCAAATGTGATTGTACAGAATGTCGAGCCAGTTATGGAAAGCGGCTCTGTAATTCGAGAGAATGCAGTAGAAAGCATCTTTTTGGATCTGAACGTGAATTATGCGGACACGGAAGAAACCACAGACGTCTCCGGCCAGGGCTTGTGGACAGCTAGGATGTGGATGAGCAGTGACGAGAATGGGGCCAGTGTTGTCGAGGGCACCAATGTGGAAAATGTCTTGACCGAGGGGCAGCAGTCTCAAAACCTGGACAAAGATCCCAGTGAGCTCCTCACCTTCAACAGAATCCGGTATGCCGTGGACCTCACCGGCCGCACCTGCAGTGAGGCCAGGTACCTCTGTGCCAGATTTGACAAGGGTCCTGCACCTCAGTTGTCTCAGCAATACACCGAACTGAGGTTAAGGGGTGATCCTGGGGAACCTGCCCTGACTGGCTGTACCGAGATTGAGCAGTGTGAAGGTACGGTTGACTCTATCATACGCTGTCAACTTCTTGAAATTGTTTCCTTTTTTACCTGTCCTAGAATTTTCCATTGTGTTCACCTTGTCAAACTTCCATGTGTCAGTATAAAAGTGGAATTAAACTTAAAACTACCTGGTGCATGGTGGTTGAGCGTGCGTGGAGCCCTGCACCAGTCAGGTGTTGTAATGATCAGGTTTCACTTTGCAATATTGTCTGAGAGTGTAAAAACAAAATGTACCTTAGTTGAATGTCACCCAAATCTTAAACAAATGACCACCAAGACTTAGCTCTTGTTGAAAATTCCAACTTCATGAGGGACCGGGTTTTTGATACCTTGTTGGTTAAAAAAACTTGGTATTTTTTTGCCCAAAATAATATTGCACCTTGGACAAGTTTGTTGTGAAATAATACCATTCGTTACTGGTTGAAGTATAAAAACTTCTCCTAACAACCGCAACTGCTTAGTGCTCTAAATTCACATACATTGAGATACGTCACCGTCTGTTTCAGCTTGTGATCGGGGGCCAATTCATAGAGCTGCTGAAGCATGAAATTTGCTTAAGCACTAAAAAACCTTACTTGATGAATCAGGTAACCAGCCAAAACTCCATGTTACGTATATTGTTTTGGGATCGTATTTAGCTGTTTTTTGGTTAGCATGACTAACAGATAGAGTTTGAGCTGGCAACCTTTGTTTATTAAGCAAAGTTTTTTCCTGCTTAAGCAAATTTTGTGTTTAAGCAGCTCTATGAAATTGGCCCCAGGCAAATGGGCACCTACATACATGTACATGTATAAGTTGTGGTCTGCATTCAAAGGTGTAAAGGTAACCGACCTGGAATGGACTCCAAACATTGGCAACATGCAGTACGGAGTCCCTACCCCCATGACCATTGATGCCTCTGTGTCCACTGCTGCTGACAGCCGGGAACTGTCTGGGTCCGGTCTGTGGAGAATGGACCTGTTTGGCAGCAGCAACATGGACGGCACCGGCCCAAGAAAGCTAGTCAAGACACAGATCCTGGATCAGGGGGGCCAGGCCACACCTCTTAGCAGCCCCGGCAATCCCATTCAGTTCTCAGACGTGAGCACGAGCTTCCCAATCGAGGAGGTCGGCTGTCCCAACTTGCCGTATCTCTGTCTGGAGTTCAAGAGGGGGGACAGTCCCAATCCGGATTACAAATTTGGCACGGCAGATGGTGGGGATTCTCTCATTAAGTGCAGAGAGGAAAAATGCAGAGGTGAGTTTGCATGAAGAAAAAACCTAAAAATAATTACTCTTGCATCATACAATAAACTGTGCAATCAACTTCTGGAGAATATCAAGGTCCGCGTTGAATAAAAGGTTTTAATCACATTTGAAGGGTCTGTGCAGATCCTTTTTTTAAAATGCAGCCCTGGAAGTGTCTAAATTAACCATGTTAATTCTTTTGATGTTTTAAAGGGTCTACGGATGCCTCTTTGGTTTATTACACTAAATATTTCCATATACATAAACAAAATTGTGATGTCTTCCCAGAGAGAGAACCTCGGTATAGCATTAAATTTATATACAAAAACAATGCTGGAATTTTTCAAATTTCGCTGTCACAATTTTAACACAGATATTAAAGACATTTAAAACTGCACTTCCGTCACGCTTAACCAAAAGGGATGGGAATACAGGGAGTATAAAGTGATACAGAAAGCAATTCTCAAGAAAAATATTCAGACTTTACCCTTGATCCTGGTATTGCTGCTTGGATAAATTTGTCCTGTCCCCTGAGTTGGCCAGCCTATGCTCTGAATCCCATGACAGAATCCTCATTTAGTCATTTGTATCATTATTCGCAAATGTTTCTCTGATCATTGGCATCCTCATTGTGGACATGGGCTGGGGTTGTAGTTTTTTAAAGTGATTATTAAAACTGATATGTCGATTACGTGTAGTTTTCTGATACTGTTTTCTTTTTCCCCAGGTGTTTACGTGTCTGGTGTTGATTCGACTCTTCGCAGTGGTGGTCTTGTTGAGGGCGAGCAAAACAATGACATCACCTTTGACACCGTCGTCCAGACAACAGACGAGAGCCGGCCGGTGGTTGGCAGTGACCTCTGGAGGCTGAACCTGTACGGCAACGAGCAGAGCGACGGCCTCGGTCCTCGCTACAATGAGCAGGAGCAGGTGCTCAGCAGATCCCTCAGTGGGCGCCCGCTGAGGGTCCCTGGAAATCCCCTATCCTTCCAGCCCATACAGGCCAAGTACGACATGACCGATGTGGACTGCCAGAAGGTCAAGTTCCTGTGTACAGAGTTTAGCCGCAGTCCCTCAGCCTCTGTCTCCTTCGAGGTGACCCCTGTCCCGAATGACCCCAGCGTGTTGCGGGACTGCATGGAGGTACCGGAGGATTTCTGCCAGGGTGAGGAGATGACTCCCCTTCTTCCCCCTCCCCCTTTGGGTTTTACCGAGCTTTGGAGCACAGGGGTGTCCAAATCTGCCTTCAATTTAAAAAAACTGGCACCTCAGTTGTTGAAGGTTTGTGCACTTCTCGTGCATATATTTTGATAACCTAAAAGCTTGCCGGAAACGAGACGGAGATACCCCTAGCCCTAACACCAATACTGCCTACCAGATGTCAGTATTTCATGTGGAGAAACCCATCTAGCTGAAACCCAGATTCCCTCACAGATTCAGTCAAGATGGTTTCACATGCCATGAATGATGATGGGATAGGGGTTTGAAGTGCTTCTCCCATTCCAGCGTGGCACTCAAACAGTTGCCCGTGAAGTAACAATTGCACCACCTGTGGCCATCAGCATTACAGTACAAACTATGCATTAACCTCTCTTTTTTTCTTGACAGATTTTTGGTTCAGTTAGTTCCTTTCATCTACAACAAGTGTGACACCTCATAGTTATCTTGTAGGTGGGGAAATTGTCCTTTAAGCCATGAACTGACCTGCTGGGGTAAATTCATATGTGAAGTAACTTGTCTCTTGCATAAAATCTATGCAACAATAATTTCATGCCAATGAGTGAGATATTATCTCACTTGTTGACATGAAATTATCAAGATGTGTCACTTGGTGGTGTGACTAATGGAACTAACCCCATCAATGTTCACCGTTAATTTTCTGTTCCACATTTTTGTTTGCTGTGCTCAGGTGTTCTGGCTGAGAGGTTTGACTGGGATTACGACCCTGGCAGTCCTATACCTGGCCGACAAACACCGGTCAGTTTCAATGGGGAATTGATCACCAGTCCAAGGAGCCGAGACCTGTCTGGCTCAGGACTATGGAAGATGGGCATGTACGGGAGCAGGAGCCCCGATGGCGATCCCTCGGACCGCTTTGGCTACGTCAGCCAGGCCCTCAACCCGGCCGGGGCAGGCACCACACTCATGGGTGGCACCCCAATGGCCATCCGAGACCAGCAGGTGGACTTCGACATTGGCTCCATCGGCTGCAATGAGTATGGCTACGTCTGTGCCGAGTTCACCAAGGGGGACAGTCCCAACCCCGACTACAAGTTTAAGGTTGTTGGCCGCTCTGATGTGCCATCTACAAATGTTCTAACATCTTGCAAGAAACAGGAGTGTTCAGCACGTAAGATGCAAACTTCCTTATGTGGGGACGTTAGTCTGCTCATTGCAACAAATATTCCCATTGTATTGTTAAAATGTAGGAAAAGTTGGGAGTGAGTTAGCGAATGGGTCCATGTTTTACATATTGACAGTAAAATTTCAGTGGGAATACATTGCCAGAGGTACATTATAAATGTTGACAGTAATTATGCTCCAACAATTACACAATGTAATGTTTCACTTTCTATTGAGCTATTGCAGGTCTTTCTTAGTTGAATGACTTCTAAACTTTTCTACTGTGTCCTAGGTGCTGTGTTCACTGGACTGGAGTCCTCCATCGCGGATGATAGCTATGTGGTTGAGGGCAGGACAGACAACAACCTCGCCATGGATATCACCGGAATCACGGGCGAGGGATCAACCGAAGTGGGCGGCACCAATCTCTGGAAGGTGGGCCTCTACGGCAGCGCTAACCCTGATGGTCGTGGCCGCAAGCTTGCTTACCAGGAGCAGGTCCTGAGCCAGCCCCAGAGGGATCAGACCCTAGAGATGGACGCGGACCTTCCCTTCCCCAACACCCAGGTTAACTTCAACATGGATGGCCTGCAGTGCGAGGACGTCAAGTACCTGTGCACTGAACTGCGGAAAGACCCGGATGCCAGACCCAATTACAACTTTGAAGCCGTGCCCAACGAGAGGGCCCTGGTCTCCTGTACCGAGCTTGGAGACAAATGCAAAGGTGGGTTGACTACAACCTGCATATTTGTTTTTTTGCAGTGGCCATGAGCTTCTGTTTTTTGTTCTGTGTGGCTGTTTACCTCCCACTTCAACTAAACCTAGGACATGTCTGTTTGCTTACGTTGTCTCCATGGCCAACGGTATGATTTCTTATTGACGATAAACTTCCATCTCTTGTTTTGTTTAAAGATATTGACACAAATTTATAATGAAAGTTTTTGTGCATATTCTCACCAAGCACCTATGGTTCTGTTGCATTTTAAGGAAGCTGCTATTAAGTTGTTTCTTTAGTTTGAAGCTTTGCATTCAATTCAGATTTAGACAAGTAATTTCCACTACATGGAACCTTTTAATCTTAAGGTGTGACTGTCACCGACATGGATTGGTCCTATGAGCCTGGTCAGATGCAGATGGGAATGCCAACCCCTCTTGCCATTGATGCCAATGTCCAGACAACACCAGAGAGCCGTGAGCTGGAGGGCACGGGGCTGTGGAAGATGAACCTATTTGCTAGTCGAAATCCGGACGGCTCGGGCCAGAGGCAGTCGGAGCGTTCGCAGATTCTCGATGGCTTTGGGCAGGCAACCCCTTCACCGGCAGGTGGGCCGATTCAGTTCAATGACGTCAACACGATGTTCCCCATGGAAGATCTGGGCTGTGGGGAGTACGGGTACCTTTGCCTGGAGTTCGAGAAAGGAATTTACGCCAACCCCAGTTACAAGTTTGAAACAGCCGGCCCCGGGGATACCCTCATCAACTGCAAGTCTGCTGATTGTGGAGGTGAGATTCCGTTTTATAATGGACTCCATCAAGGTATTTGTGACCTTGAGTAGGTGTGGTATTCAGAGGCAAAGTTTGCCCAGCAAATTGTCTCAAAAAGAATTATGTGGTGAACATTTACAGCCCTGTATTAAAGATTGTAAGTGAAGCAGTGGGAATGTGTGATGTGTGCCTTTTCTCAGGGGCATGTTTAATATTAGAAACTGACTTCCATTTCAAATGACTACATGATGAGAGATGGGTTTGTGCTTGTTTGCTAGGTGTGTACGTATCTGGTGTGGACTCCACTCTCCGCAATGCAGAATTGTACGAGGGAAAGCCAAACAACCTCGTCCAGTTCGATACCGTTGTGCAGACCACTGATCAAAGTGTACCAATGTTCGGACGCAACATGTGGCGCCTGAATCTGTATGGCAGCGAACGGCCCAATGGACAGGGTGAGCGCCTCAACCCACAAGAGCAAGTCCTGTCGGATTACTTCAGCAGCCGCGAGCTGGCCACACCAGGAGATGCCCTGAACTTCCAGCCCATCAACGCCGAGTATGACATGACGAACGTCGACTGCAAGAGACTGAAGTACCTGTGCACCGAGTTTAGTCGCAACCCCAGCTCCTCACGGAACTTTGAGCTCACCCCCGTCCCCAACGAGAGAGTACTCAGAGACTGTATGGAGGTGCCTGATGAAATGTGCAATGGTGAGTTAATGGCGACAACGGACAGAGCGCTCACTGTCCTAAACTTAAGAGTACTGAATCTTTTCAGAACCACACATACCCACAAAAGAGATAATTCACATGGTATCTCTGCAAAGCTTCTACCGTATTAATGGCAAAAGTTGCAGATACTAGAGTAACTTAAAATACAGTTTTTAATTTAAAGACAGTCATACAGTGAGAGGATATAAAATAATTTCCATGAAAATTTTTCTTTAGTTTGTATTTTGCCAAACCCAGCTTTTGCATCTCCGTTTGGTTTATCGAGCATTCTCTTCATCTGCAGCTTTTGGCTTTTAAATTACTGTTCTTATTTTACTCAGCCTCTGAGAAAATTGTTGCTATTAAAGATTTAAACGTTATACCTTATCAGCTGCTCAGATTCTGTAGATGTGTTGAGAAATCTGATTGGAAATAACGTCCGATTATTGAAATGGACATGCAGATTTCTCCATTGTTTTCATTTTTGTGCGCCTTTTTTCCCAACCTAAGGTGTGATCATTGAGGATATGGACTGGACCATGGAGGAACCCACCAGCAAAGTCACCCCTGGCACCCCCACACCGATAAGGCTGAACGTGGGCGTGGAGTCTAGACCTTCAGCTGGCAGTGCCAGTGGGGACGGCCTGTGGCGAGTGGGCATCTTCGGCTCCACCCGGCCCGACGGCAAGGGCAAGCAGATTGGACTCACGCAGCAGATCCTGACCCGTGACCAGTCAAGCCGTGACCTGACGGCTGGCCAGCCCCTCGACTTTGTTGGGGTGGATACTGAGTTTGACCTGTCGGCCATCGGCTGCGAGTCCGAGTTCCAGTACCTGTGCGTGGAGTTTGCCAAGGGTCGGCGGGCCCAACCAGACTTTAAGTTCCAGACTGCCGGCGGGGATGATGTCATCGTCAAATGCAAGGATGAAGAGTGTCGTAAAGGTTTGTTTGGGCAAAGTCAAACACATTTGGTCATGTCTATTATTTCATGTGGGCATATACTGAGAATGTCCCAACATCCCACAAAACCCACCTGGAGCAAATTAAAAAAAAACACTTTATATAGTGTAATGACAGAGCTTGCAGACCACCGGGGTGGCACCGGAGCCTCCAGGGTGGAGAACAAACTCCTGGTTAGGTATGGATTATACAGACACTCTTAGGATTTCAAATAGGGCAATCAAATAAAACCCTATAAATATGCACTTGGCTGGTTTTAAATGGTAGTTTAACTGTACATGATACACTTGTCACCTTCAAAAGGAGTACTTGAATTGTCGAGTCTGAGTTTCAATCATGGCATATTCGGCTGTGGCTATTGAGTAAGTGGTGCTGTGAGTCTCCATAGCTGTCAATAGAGATGTCTGATTCAAAATGATTGATGGAGTGGATGACAGTGCAAGTTCCATTCAACTTCATTGTATGCAGGAGTTAAAGTGCGTGGCCTCGAAATCTCTGACAGCTATCTGACGACCTTGAAAGAGAACACCCCATCCAATCGTGTCATCTACGATGTCACTGCCTTGACCACTCCGGACAGTGGAGGGGCCATGGGAGACAACCTGTGGGAGATGTCGCTGTACGGCAGCAGCAACGTGAACGGCGTGGGCCCGCGCCTCAACGAGGAGCGGCAGGTCTTCAGCCCCTACCAGCAGGACAAGGAGGTGACGCCAGGGGAGGACATCCCATTCCAGATGGTGGATGCCAACTTCAACATGAGGGGGCTGACGTGCAAGGAGGTCCCTTACCTGTGCTCGGAGCTGAGGAAGAACCCAAGGGCGTATCCAGATTTCCAGTTCACACCCGTCCCCGACAGAAGTGTTTTGAGGAAATGCTTCCGCACCAAATGTGATGGTACGATCTATTGGAATGCCAATGACTCATCAGCAGTCTTTTGTGGTGACGTCCACCACAAGTCAATCCCAAGTCACTTTACAAGTCCAGTCGCAAGCATCAAAGGGGATAAACGATGACAGGGCAATCCTGTGATATCAATTTATTTGCATAGCTTACGCCTTGAATCAACTTCAGATGATGGGGGGGTGGTGAAGGCTTGTTGTGGATTCAACTTGCATCTACCAAATAATTCATTTTCTTTCACACTCGAAGTGTGAATGTCTGCATTTTCAGAAAGATTTTTCGGACCAAATGCCTGAGTGCAAGGCTTCTTTTGAGATAACAACCTTCACTCAGGGCAACCACTGAAAAGACGTACATCTTTTGCCCCCTAAGAAGGAACAGAAAATGGTAAACATAGAGAGGTATGGTACAGTAGATTTCTATTATAGCACTCCTTAGTATAACATTCTTGCTGATATAAAGCTCTTTTTCCATTTCCCCAACTGCACACTCGTTCACCGTGGACATTTTTCTGTGGTTATAGCGCTACTGTTTATAACGCTTTTCAGGATATAGCACTTGCTATTTTAGGCCCCATGAACCATATTAAGCGTGTAAAACAATTCCAATTGCAACGCTTCTTACCATGGAAAGTCAGATGCTTTGAAAATCTGCCAAACTGCATCGCGAGGCCGCCGCAATTAGCCGGCCTGTATCTGTACTGCACGTAACACACGCACATGTAATTTGGTTTTAGAGAGTATGGTAATTTTCGATCTTCTACATGTATCCCACATTTGCAACGAAACAAATTAACAATAATAAAGAGCAAGTTCCCATTAATCGCATGCAAACTATACTACACTTATGTACATGTACATAAACGCACATGTGCGTTGCACATGTTGCGTGTCCAGTCAGTTATAGCACTGTGCGATTATAGCACTCACTTCAGTTCAGTTCCTTTAGGAGTGCGATAACAGGAATCTACTGTAGTCTCGTTAACCACACTGATGTACTTTTAATACTCGCATTTCAAGTGAAAGCAATTTTACCGGATTTCTCGCATCATAATGTTTACTTCATTCCCCTGAAAATGGTAATTCACTCTGTTTAATATGTTCAGGCGTCACGATTGACACTACCACCTTGGCTGGAAGTGACTTCACCATTGACGACCAAACAAACGAGATCAAGTTTGACGTGTCGGTGACCTCTAACCCCAACAGCGGCGATGCCACGGGCCGAAACCTGTGGCAGCTGGAGTCATACGTCTCCAACGACCCCGAGGGAAGTGGACGACGCCGGATCCTGGAGAGGCAGACCCTTACCCCCGAGATGGCCAGCCGTGACCTGAGGTCTGGCTCCCGGCTGACCTTCAACAACCTGGCGGCCCGCATCAACAAGGACGACGTTCCTTGTGAAGAGGGAGGCGGGTATTTGTGTGTGGAGATCCAGAAGGCTCGATACTCCTCGTTGGACTTCACTCTTGATGGAGCTCGAGAGGACTCCCTTAGGAGGTGTAAAAAGCTGAAGTGTGCAAAAGGTAGACGTGAGCTCCAGGAAGGAGTGGTGTTTGGTGTCTTGTGGATTTGCCTGCTTTTTCTTTTAGATTTTTAGTTAAGATATTTTATCATTAGGAGCCTCCCATTGATTTAATCTTACAATTTAACCGCGGGTGTGCATGCAATCACTGGACCTACTTATTATACTAGATCTTTTTGGTTAAAAGCGTGGGTCTCCTCCCTGAGAATGAGCAGGTTTTCATTTTGTTAAGTTCAAAATACTTCATCATATATAAGTGAAAGAACATTTGTTGTGATTGTTGTGTAATCTTGGAAATCAGTGCACCTCTGGCGGACAGTCCTTGTTGTGAATGAATCTATTCTAGGTTTACTGAAGACTTTTTGGCTGTAACTTGATGTTCCATTTACTGTGCCATTTTATTTTGAATTTTCATAACTGCCTTGTTTTTGTTCTTTTGCTTCTCTTTTGCCTTGCCCATCTGTACTTCTCTGTAATCATAATCAGCTGAAATAGTCAAGGTAAGTATTCCCCCAGCTGTGACTGGAATGACCAAATACATAGAACCGAATTGTGTGATACCCTATCCCCCATATTTTCTGTCCACTTCCAAGGCCAAAAGTTTTTAATGAACGTTTTTCTCATGGCTATGTCAAATCTGCCCCAGTGCTCCCAGATGAGCGAAAAGTCAACCAAAAGTTTGCCATTACTTTGAGGTTTTCTGACTGCAATAATAGGATACTTCCAAGCTTAAGGGTCCATCGTACAGATCTTGAAATCAAGGTGAAGGTGGTATTCTTTGTAAAGGCCTCATCCACAGTGTGAAAGATTCTTTTTGAAGTTCAGCTGTGACTTAAGGTTGGCATGGGATATGTTGATATCTCCCTCTCATATTAGTTGACTGACTTTTTGCCAAAAAAAATTTGTGTTTTCAAATATGTCCTCACCAGCACAAGGCACAAACAAAAATTCTGTCAATAACTGCCAAGAAGTGCAAATTTTTGCACTGGCCAAAAAGAAAGCAACATAATAGATCGTAGTCAGTTACAGTTGATTCTAAGGTATGGTTTTTGTTGATCTGTTGTGCATCACAGGGACCAAAAGGAGCAAAAGGGTACCCAGGAGAATCGGCTCAACCACCTGTGAGTTTATTAAAAAAAATGAGAGAAAGCTTTGTTTTCAGGACAGTGCAAAGAATTTACCTACAAAAATAGATCAATTCATTTTTCACTTTTTGAGAGAACCAGCTCTAAACAGACACAATCATTCATTGCTTTGGGCACTTTCTATTGCATCATATCTTCAGACTTCTGATGGGTTTTCCTGTTTTTTTTGGGGGGGGGTGTTAAATTGATGTTAATCAGTTTTTGCATTTCAACTCTTCGTATGGTCAATTGCATTTGAAGTGTTTCATTTATTTATTAAACCTCAAACACGAGCAATTAGAGGTAAGACTTTAAAACAGACAGACTCAGCGAGTGGATGTTGCCCATGGATGGTTTTCCAGTGTTACTGATGATGGCAAGCTAAACATAGGAAGAAGTGTCATATTCAAGTATAGGCCTATATCAAATGGAAGATCAGATTCAACTGGAGTCACTTTTCCATGTCTTTTCATATTGCTTATCCTACATTTAAATATAGGTCAAATTTGTCCATTGACAGAATTAAACCAGTCTTTTTTTTCACATTGCTGTGCTTGTCTTTGTTGATGTATATTTTCAATTTTATTTTCAATTCCTCCCTGCCCCCATCCATAGATTGCTGGCCCGTACCCTCCTGGGCTTCCAGGAAGAGCAGGCCCTCCAGTAAGTTGAGAATTGCTCTTATTTCAAACCCAAGGCCTAGGCTAACATGACACAGTTGCTGACTGGACCCACTGTCATGGCCCTGCTTAACAGGTAGCAGAAATGCTATAGTTACTGATAGCAATATCTTGTGGCAGTGCTTAGCTTGGATGAGCTTACAGCTCCGCATGTACAGAGAATCTAATTTTTCTGTTACTGCATTAAGCAAATTTTTTCTCCAAGGTAAGCATGCCTTTGCTACGCTAACTGTTTATGAAATAAATGGAGCCTCCATTGGGATGAAATCACTTGTTTAGCAGTGCCATGAAATTGGGCCCTGGTGCTAATTTTATGCAGCTGATTGACTCATACACCAATCAAACACAGATGTATTTTAAAGGAAGAGAATGCTGATGTGGGTTAACTTTCACTTTCATCTCTTCCATGATCAGCAGTGAATGGACAATAAGTGTAGTTCAGTATTGTTTTGTCTTCAGTGTTCACTCCCAACCCTCCCTCCAAAGAAAACCACTCACAGCCAAAATATTTCTGCAACAAAGTTTACAGTGAACTTTACTCTACGCACTCAGTCACAGAGGCATCTTTGATTTGCCTTATGGTTTATTTTAGGGAACTCGACCATTTGAGTCTTTTCCTATGAGAATAGACTAAAGGTACTTGTATTGAGAGTGCAGACTACTAGGCTCTGTCCTTTTCGGAAATGGAAAATTCCTCTTTGTCAGAAGAATAAGTTAGGCAGTCTAGTGCTTCAAGTGCACCATCTAGCATTGGAAATATGTAGATACATGTCTGAAAAAATCTCATTGACCTATGAGAAAGATACGAGGTGAGATAAAAATTTTTTTTTACTTCAATGTTTGCACTTTCATTAGTACATAAGTCTCTCCTCTGAGTTTGTATTTATCTGGAAAATGCAGCCTTTCAAAAGTATGGTCCATTCATTGCTGTGAGATTTCTTTTCAGGCAGAGGTGTTAAGTTAATTTTTGCAAGTCTAAGCCAAGTCACAAGACAGTCATTTGGTCCAATCACAAATCAAGTCACAAGTCATTTGATTACAGGTCAAGTCACAAGTTTATTTGGTCCAAGCACAAGCAAGTTACAAGTCTTTTTGTACAAGTCAAGTTGCGCTATGTGTGATTTCAAGTCACAGCCTAGTCTTGGTTCCAAGACCTTCCATATTCTGCGATCTGCAACACGAACCACACAGGAAGGTTTTGGATAATTAATTTGTATGACCAGGGGTGGCAACAGATTATGGTAATAATGATAGGATATGCATGATTCATATCACTCAAGCAGTGATGGGTTGAAGCTATGTAAATGACCTTCAACCTGTTAATATGCTCCTCATTCACAAAATATGTTTTTAAACTGAAACATCAGCCAACATCATGTGTAACTTTTTAAAGACGCTTGAGTTAAACACAAATATCCCTCCATAGTCTAGGGCAGTAGCCAAGAACTTCCGATGTGCCCAGATAACCCAAAAATTTGAGCCATTTTAAATTTTTCCGGGTTGCACATTGTTGCAAACGGTACGGTTACAATGTACAAAGTCTTCACTTGGTTTAGTACAGTGAATTTGGCCCATTTCTCCCCCATACTGAAAATTTACAGGATGAATACTCTACAGATATCTGAATGTGGGTAGTTGTTATAAAAATTATCTATTAGAGTATCTTGAAGGTATTTTACAACCACCTGAACGTGACATTTTACGCAGCAATTTTTCACCTTCGAGATCTGGACGACATTTTTGGTTTCTATTCTAGGCTGACTGGCATCATGAACAGATATAAGTAATTCATTTTCAGGCTCAAACGAAGCTGTTGATTGGATCCCTGGGAAGTCGAGGGGAAAATAATGAAAAACATACGCATTGCCAAACAAAATAATATGCAAGAGTACAACAGCTAAGTGATTCAGACATGGCCTTCGGCAGACGAAACATTATTTTAAGGACGCAAGACGTAGGCCTAGTTTAAAATTGTAATTGGTTTGATTGAATAGTTTTCTGACTTACTTTGGTAACAAGTCATAATGTGCAAGTCCAAGTTCAGTCACAAGTCAAAAACTGATAATTACAAGTCAGGTCACGAGTCACAAATATAGCAACTCGAGTGGGACTCGAGTCTAAGTCAAGTGACTCGAGTCTACAACTCTGTTTTCAGGTAATGACTGCTGTCATGGTGATTTTATGGCACTGATTAGTGACAATGCCTTGTTTTACAGGGATACAAAGGACCAACAGGTTACCCAGGACTCATGGGAGCACCAGGATTTAAGGCAGGTTTTAATGAGATTGATGGGGGGCACCATTTCCAACTCTTTGAAAACTATGCCGGTACAGCAAGTACAACACTTCAGACACCTAAAAGTGTTAAGACTCCATTTTTGATAGAAAATACTTTCAATTCAACATGCTGGCTCTTTAAAAAAATGTAGCCCATGTCAGCAAGGTACTCAGCTTGCTGTCAATACTTTCGCCAGACTTGTAAGACTTGTAAGGCATCTCCAGTCTATCTCAGCTTGGAGATGCCTCGTGAAGAAGTGTAAACTTAAAAGAATGTAGCGAGATTCTGGAGAAAGTTCCTTAAACAACAACGAAAAATTCAGTGGTCTGAACCGTGGAGGCCATTTCTGCATGTTCCCAGCACCTGTTGAACTCTGAACATTGCATGCAATCTGATATTCCAACCAGTTTTTCGCATCTCTGCAGGGCCCAGATGGAGATTACGGACCAAACGGCTACCCTGGCCCACCCGGCGTACCAGGCCCTCCTGGTCCCCCTGGAGAGGTAAGTGCAACCTGTTGGTGGCTTTTATCAACACCAGCCACAAGAAAAATCCGACAAAAACAACCTTGCACAAGAAGGCCTTGAAAAAGTGCATAAAATTCATGGCATTTAAACATCAAATATATGAGAGACTTTTTACATCATAGTGATCATGCAGTTGAGTTAATGTGAGCAAGTATTACTTTTGTGAGAATTCATAAAAGTTACCGAATGCAATGTATGCTACCCAAAGAGTTTTTTCAGTCATTTAAGCAAGTTGTCTGTAAAAAAACAGTGATTAATCGGGAGCTTTAATGTGTAGAATCATTTTGTTGCATTAGCTCTGTAAAACACAGAATTCTCTGGCAGTTTTGCCCCAAAATCTCTTTTTCTGCAAACAACACGATGCGCTACCAATTGAAAACTCCATTTTATCATTTCTGTAGACGGAGCAAAACCTGGAAATTTTCCCCAAACATGGAAGCACACATTTAAATGAACCAAGAAATGCAATTTTTAAACTAAAATCCTTGACATTACACCTGTGTGTTTCAATTACTCTTATTTGTGATTTATGTTTGGTAACTTAATCTGTTTTTTTTTTAAATCTTTTTGTGCTAATGCAAATTTGTATATTCATGATGAAAACTGTGCTGTCGTCCTTGGCACTGAACCACAATATTGCATTGATTCGTGCACAAAAACTGTCAGAATTTGGTTTTATTTTACTGTGGTAATTTTCCATTTCTTTTGCAATTTATTGTGAAAGTATATGGCAATAAGCCAGTAAACAGTTTCTCAGAAATGTTTCAGAATTTGAACATGAAAGTATGTTAACTAAGTAGTATCTCCGGTAATTTACATCGCAGCAACAGCACCCTCACTCCTGTAAAGCTTGGCAAATTTTTCATGTTAAACTAAATTTGCCTGTTCACTTACCTGTAAAAGGATTTCCAAGAGTTTTCATATGTTAATGAAGAGGTCGAAGATGTGCAGAAAGAGACCAAGGAAAGTTCGTAGCACAGATCCCTCAAGTGATCTCCGTTCATGCAGCCACACACTGGGCACCGTGCATCAGGGCAGCTGGGAAGGTGTTTCACAGGCTTGATTTGTTCTTCCTCCTCTCGCCCCCCCCCATTTCTATCTGCAGGCAATTGCCCCAGCCAACATCGGATCCATCTCTGGGAAAAAGACTGGCTATGGTTACGGTTATGGATCTGGCCCTCAGCAGGTTGTACAGGTCAGGAAACGGTGGAGCACATTTGAAATGTCATTGAAAAAAACAATTGGAAGCACTGTTTGTACAGGCTGTTCCTGCCTGTATGTATCATTATAGTTGCAATTTATTTAGAATTTATATTAACAGTTTATTTGGAATTACAATGTTTGGCATTCAGAATAATTCTGCTTGTTTCATAAATTTCAGTTATTACATGTTTAATTATATCTAATTAATAATACTACAACTAGATATTTTCAATTGTTAAAATTAAATGTCTCATTTTGGTGATATTGACATGGTAACTATTTGTGTCACACAGTTCAAAACGAACAAATGTAATTTCAAAAAAGCATGGAGAATGATCTCTGCTTGCAAGTTTCTGCGTGAGGCCTCTTTGATAGAGCATCCCAACAATGGCAGGGTGAATTTCTTCCACACCTGCCTCGTTGTATTTAAAGGACCTTCAGGTGGTTGTATTAATTGGAATTGATCACACTAAATGTTGAAGGAATTAAGCAATGCATGTTCTACTCCATATTCCAGAAAACATTTGCGTATACACGCTATCCGTACAGGTTTATTTTTCACTGATGGCAAGGATGCCAGCACAACCAAAACAGATAAAAAAATTACGAAACATTTGGAATGTCATTTGTAAAAAATGGAACTGTCCTCTGGCATCAACCTTTGCACAGGTCTATTTAATTCGATTCGTTTAATCCTGCTGTTTTGACTGTCCAGTTTCTTCATATAAGACGACCCATTTCAGATTATTCCTCTAGAGTTCAGAAGTAGGATCAAAACCTTCAATGCCATTCTCACAATCCACACCCAAACGTGCATGCACAAGATAGATATCATGTAATTGGTGTGTATTTGAAAAAGGCTCTTCAGAGTTGTCAGTGGTTTTTAATCCTGATTTGTTTTATTACTTGTTTCTTGACAGGGTCCTCCTGGGCCCCCGGGCCTCCCCGGTGCCTCAGGTGCAAGGGTAAGTTGGCATAGCTCCTTGTACATCTCCCAAAGGACTTTTGGTACAAGTGCAACAAAGAAGTTACTTGGTTTTGTTTTTACAGTTTGCAGAGTTTGGCTTTAACAAAGACGCAGAGCCCTCTGGTTTATAAAATGAGCAAGTAGGGATTTTCCCATCACATCATGTCTTGAGACATTTCTGGAACGTTTTAATTCAAAGAGAATTTGACGATTTGGTAAAAAAATTAATAAGATGAATATTCCCCCCCCTCAAATGATTTTTATCTCTTTTCTTTAGTTTCTTATTAAAAGCAGACTCCTTATTCAACTTGTTTGGATGTTTTGTAATAGTTGTTTTTGCACTCTTCTAGGGCTGAGTCAATTTGAATAATTCACTATTCGAATATTCAACCTTCAACCTGATCGAATATTTGGTCATACCGACTGGCAAATTGTTGATGAACAAACCATGTACAAAATCAGTTACAATAACACACACAATTGTACATTATAATCACTATATAATAGTTTCTCACATCTAGGAGTATCTTCAGCCATGATTTAGCAAGATTTAAGAGACAAACAATACTTCTTGCCCTGTTGAAAATTTCTATTCCTTTCACATTTTTAAATGAATAATTTACCCCTTGAATTGTAAGATTAGTGTCGCTTTTCATTGGAATCTGTTTGAAACAAGCCTCCATAGTGCAATTTTTCTCATTTAAAACAAAAGAAAATTTGCCCTTCCTTTTCATGGTTTTTGCATTTGAATATTCAAATTCAGAAAATTATGTTCAAGTATTCGATCGTATAATCAATCAAATGTTCGGATATTTGGATATTCAGCACAACCCTATACTCTTCTGGGAAGCGTATTGTTTTGATATATTTTAAGATGATTCAGATTCCAATATTAAACTACTGCTTTTGTTGGTGTTTTAGGGACCTATTGGACTGCAGGGAATCAGCGGTGAATCAGGCCCACTTGGTCGACCCGTAAGTATATCAGGGTGACCCAGTTTGCATTTCTGTCTTTGAATTTGAAGTTGTATATGGCTAAGTCATTGTTGAGACACGGCACATGAGGGAAAAAATCTGTGCTGAGAAGACTTCTTGCCGACCTCCTGTTTATTTACATCACAATAATTTTCATGTAAGCAGCAATTTTGAGTAAAAGGGGCATCAGGCATCATGATTTCACCAGTTAACCATATGCTGGTGGGGAGCCTAGTTTCGGGCACATAGGCTCAATACACTAAACCGGGGACAAAGGCGCTCCTGGATAAGCAATACCTACCACTGCATGCTTAATCTGGCCCCCATTGAAAAGACGCCAGTAGCGCACTGTGCCAGTTTCGGGACGAAACAAATACTTGGACATCAATAAATGTTGTCTGTCAGATTAGAGCAGTAACCAGACAGTTATTCGTGTGGGTGTAAAAGTCCAGTAAATGAAGCCATAATTTTTGAAGAATTTTGAAAACAGAAAATCTTGAAAATCTCCCGTGGTTTGCGTCATGCAAATTCAAATCCCACCCGCAAGCAAGTGGTTAACATGCCAATTTGTGTGTTGTCTTTTTTATCTTCATGCAGGGACCTTCTGGACCTGCAGGACTGAGAGGAGCTGACGGGGAAAATGGCAGAGATGTAAGCCTCACAGTTTAAAACCCCTCCTACTTAGTTGTATCTTGCATCAAACCATTTTGTGAAACTTGTACAGAAGCAGCTCAAACTATCCCAAGCCAGAATTCCAATTTGTATGTCAGGTAGGAGCACAAATAACGAATGACCACAGACCACTGGATGACTTTTCAGCATTATTGTTATGAAAAGTTGTATCTCGGCCCTGTCCTGTGTCTGCCTTCTGCTCCGCTGAACATTCCCACCTGAAAACAGTGGTCTCTCTCCATCAAAATTCCCTTCAGTTTGGAATATACTGCTCCACCAAAAGAACATCCCTAAAGCTGGAGGGCCAACGTAATGAATGCTAGATGCAAGGAATCTGTGCTCTTTATGCCTTTGGGCAAAGAAAAAGAGCCGATGATGGCATTCTCGTAGCTAGGATGAATGAACTTGGGGCTACAATGAAATACTGTCTTGTTTGTCACTGCATGATGTAATGAATTTATCGCAAGATATCCAGGTGGTAAAGTTTACATTATGGCCTGAGGTTCATCTAAATGCACATTTTCGGGTCCCCGTTTTTTTTTCACGCAGTGCTCCAATGTAACTTTTTTCTCACCAATACTCGGCATTAGAGTCAGCACATGTAAATGTTTGCCTTTTGTCCATGTTGATGACTGCCGACCGAAATCCTGTACATGTAGTAGGAATTTGTCAACAGAGTCTCTTTTTTTCAGGGAAGTAATGGAAACACTGGTTCTGTTGGTGCTGCTGGTCCAGTGGGAGCCCAGGTGGGTAGAATTCCTCTTGGCCAATTTCTTATCCCGCATCTCTTTCTTTTTTGTTTTTTTGAAGGCTTCTTATCTAGTCACTGATTCTGAATTTGATTCTTTATTTGACTTATGCCCCTTCTGAACTTGTTCAATAAGATCTTTCTCCTGGTGAGACACACTTGTCGTAATTGGTTGCCAGTGGGACTGACAGGCATTCAGTTTGTTGTATGCAACAGTACCTCTGAAACTTTAGGACCTTGAGGTTTTTCTTTTTGGCCTTAAAACTAAGTTGGACATCCATTTCGTATCTCTCTTCTTTGGCCTCATCCATTACTGTAACTTGTTCCAAGTAACATTAGGAGGAACCGGCAACATATGGTTATAGCCCACTTGGTAGTGCACCAGTGCAGTATTCCATAGGTTGCAAGTTCAGTTCCTGTTTGAGTCAATTTCCATGGTTATCTTTACAGTTACCAGTGTTATTTGACGCATAATATCAATGCTTGAATTCATTGAAGAAATTAAAATTGATAACATGAGTCACAATGAATTAACACCTTCGACTGTTGGTAAGAACATGTAGATTGTGATGTCCATTTTGAGGTATGAAAAAACAAGCAAGTTTTGAATATCAGCCCAACACTGGTATAATGTGTAGTCAGACGTTGCATTGTTGGAAGCAAATTGGCAACTCTCGTGATTGAATGTTGAATTCAGATGTTGTGTTTTCTTTACAATTGTCCTGCAAAATTCTTTTCTGAGCAGGGTCCCCAGGGAATGCCCGGAAATCCAGGACAGCAGGGACACAAAGGTTGGCGGGTAAGAACTGATGTTTTAGTGAATCAAAAAGATTTTTCTTCTCGCCAAAAGAAAACTGATTAAGAACAAAAGTCTAAAACTTTCGACAACGGTATCGTGGCAATCCAAGAAGCGGATACAAAGCATCCCGTATTTCAGTGTAGCAAGCTTCCAGAGAGTGAGTTTAGTCAGCTCAAGAAAGACTTGAGTCCTTCTAAAGAGCAGAAGAAGCACAAATTTATTGAGATAAGTCTGCATAGATGTGATGTTTTCGGTCCCACAAAAAGGTGGTTGTTTTCACGAGTAACATCCCTTTTGTTATTTAAATGTCTATTTAATCTGGGTTTTTCCTGGGGGACAGGGTGCTCGCGGCCGCAAGGGTGCACGCGGTGATACCGGTGACATCGGCGACAGCGGAGCGTCTGGAGCAGTTGGACCTGCTGGAGCTCCAGGACAGAGAGTGAGTCTGAGAAGACAACTATCCATGTGGTTTGGCCCAACTCTTAGATTGTGTGGATGACACCAGTGCTCATGCAGCACCTGACTAAATTCCCATCATATGATTGGTGGGTTGTCGATCATGTGTCATGTATTATTTGGTATAATCAGTGGCAGGCTGTGAAATGTACCATTGTACTGCAGTAGGCACCATCGTGGCTCGTCACACAGATGCACAACATTTATGATGATATTGACAAATAGACGTAAACTACCATTCCATTTTCTGTCTGTTGTGGAAATATCTCAACTTGTAAGTGAAGGTTGTACTTTTGCTAGATAGATTCAAATTAAATAGGTTGTCAAATTATTAGAGCAAACTGGAAGCCGTGACAAGCAGGAACATCCGTGCGTGAACTGAATAGAAACATGGAAACTTCATGTCAAGATTTTACGTCCGACTGGAAAAGTGGCAACCTGTTCGGAGTTTACAAAAGATTTATTCAGGTGTTGCATAACGCAGCACAAAAACATGATTGTTGTGCACTGGAAAGAATAATTTCATTCAGTGACAGATTGAATGTTCCATTCCCTTGGTTTCTCACCATGGAATACCACATTCAGTCTATGATCTCATGAGATTTTTCTTACCGTTGCACTCAGGAATATGCATTATTTTTATTATGTCTCTGAAGAACAGGCATGTGAAATTTTGTGTCATGGTGACAGCCATAGACACCAAAAGGTCTTGTAAAACAGTCATTTATAAAGAGACTTTTTTGTGTCAACTGTTAAGCTGTGCTGGCACAGCCTATGTGAACAGCATTTGGAAAGTGCCAAACAGTGACACTGTGGGGTCATCAGGGAATTTGTATCGTCCCACGCACATAACACAACCCTCCCGGAAACCACAGCCATATCTAGGGGACATCAACAAAAACCCAAACGTGTTTTTAAAACTAAAATTATGGAGAAAAATTGAATTTTTATCAGTTTATTTTGTTTGGTGGGAGGGGTTGATAACAAGAACGTCTGGAAAATGTTCTAATTTCCAACGTTTTTAAAGATGCGGTTAAAAAAAGTCATTTTAGAAAGTTAAAGAATGATGCTCAGTTACAGTAAGCATGTTTTTCAGTATTCTTGTTTAGAACAGGGACGCCTGCACCATCCCTGTAGTCCGTTATTTGTTACTTATTCCTTATCTTTCATGGCTTATTCCTCAGGGTGACCGTGGTGCACAGGGAGAGAGAGGGGAGCGTGGAGGCAGAGGCGTGGCTGTAAGTGACTTGTCCAGTACTTGGTGTTGAAGGTGACCTCAGAGGATTACCTTTTATCATCTGAAACTGTTCAAGACAAGAAAGACCACTATCAAATAGTGGCACGCTCCCTCCCCCTTTTTTTTAATTATCCGGATGTATTAGAAAATACCTTTTATGTGTTTCATGTTTTGCTCCCAAGTGGTTAGTTATTAAATTTTAAAAAGGGACATTTTCATCCGGAAAAAAAATTGACCCACTTGTTTGTTTGGACACCTTGCTTTCCATAAGTGCAGTGCACCTTTGCTCCATTATAGATGTTGGAATTATCACTGAAGAAGATTATAGAATTTTTAGTTGTATTGAGAACAGTATAAATTTACACTTAAAGAGTGCTCCCTAAGTTTAGGTAACTCTGAATTGGATTCTTTTGAAAATTGAATATTTGAAATTCTTCACAGCCAATCTCAAATCAATGATGCATTGTCGTTGCCAATACGGATGCTGCTTGAATTTGAACGTAAAAAT
Source organism: Acanthaster planci (assembly GCF_001949145.1). Next base: position 1,731,251 of record NW_019091396.1, read on the forward strand.
ATTTCTCTCTGGTACTTGCGCTAATGCTTTGTGTTCGCCTGACTATGTCATTCAGGGTGTGAGGGGCCAAGACGGAAGTGATGGCGATATTGGCAGTGCTGTGAGTAGAAAATATTATTGCACCTGTCATCTTTGTGATCTGATCAAGCCCCCTCAATGTTTGCACTGTGTTAATGAGTGAAAGGAGAAAACAGAACTAAGAAAATGGAGAAAATAATGCCAGGAGGAGGGAGGATTAATTCACCTTTTGAACAATGAATTGCATTGTGGAAAGAAAAAACACTGTTTGCGTGCTCTCACTGGAAAGTGTTTGATGTGCAAACATCTATATGTAAAGCTAAAATTGCCCCAGAGGAACAGGGGTGTTGTAGGTTTTCAAGCACCCCTAACATTTCGGACATAACACCAGTGCAACCCTAACTTTTAGTAGACATACAACCCCCTTTTTATTTTTGCTGTTAATGGTATTGATCTCGTTTTTAACTTTACCTCTTTCCATTTTAGGGCCCAATGGGTGCTCCTGGATCCATGGGTGCAATGGGTATGGCTGGTGCTAAGGTAAACAAATATTGACAGACACTGGCTTAGGAAGGAATGATTAAAGTGGGTGAACATTTTAAAGTGCAGTTTGTCATGTCAAAGATGGAAGTATTCAGAATGCTCTCTTCAAAGTATTCATAACATTCTGTTCAAGTGGATGACTTCTTGTCAGTCTCTGAATTCAGGATTATCAAAAATGTACAGAGATTTGAATGTTTGGTTATTAGTTCTGCAGCCCGATTCATGAAACTTTACACAGTGGTGTAACTCCACTTTATACGCCACATTTTATTGCGTAAGTTGCTCAACAAATTTTACGGAACTTATGCACTGCATAAGTCCATGACTTACACGACAGATTATGGTGTAACTTATGCAATCATTTTAGGTGGTGTAAGTTGAAGTGAAAATGAACAATTTGACGAGCTTATCATGTTCGGTTAAGCCTCATCACTGCCGAACTTAGCAAGGCTTTTTTGAGAATGTACACCTTTGTTGTAGAAGGTAATAAAAAACTTATTTGGCTATTGGAGAACTGCAGTTCAACAACTGTGTGATGAATGCTGTTAAACTGGAAAGAAACAGCCATCATAAAAGCTGTTTCTGTCCTCATCCAAGAAATTTAATATTATTAAAAACGTAGTGCACCTATGCAATTTTTCATGAAATCGAATGTAAGTGTATTGTGCACCTACGGCATAAATTTGTGGTGCAAGGCATATGCACGGTTCAAAGTTACACCACATTTGGGAAATCGGCTGCTGGCGTTTGAATTACACATCCCGTTATCATACTGGAAATACTAAACACTAAAATTAAAGTTCTCTATGTAATTTACTGTCATACTGTTGGCAATGTTATTTGTCATTACAAAGGGCTAATGCAGCACCGTATGGTAGTTCTTTGGAAATGAAAGCATGGATGGATGATTTGGATAAGAAAGGAAAGAGGGTTAATGTTTAATAGTGTGTAACATTGGTTAGTATTCTCTGGCAAGGTTCGGAAAAATCACCAAAGAGCAGCTCAAGCGACGATCATTTGTTAACCCCCAGTCAGTTTTGCTTGGTGCTCAGAATATATTTTATACTCGGGTCACCAGGGAAATCAATAAGTATGTAGCTGACAATTGGTCGTCCATCAAACTTGCCCCATAATGTCTGAAACAGCAGTAGTCTTATTCGTCTGTTAGCATATGAATGGGATTTTTTTAAATCATAACTTTGTCCCATCTCAGTCATTTTTTCATATTAGAAGTGCATTTAAGCCCACAATTGTTTGGCCTTTACAAATATCCATCAATCTTTGGGTTGATCATGTACAGCTCGTCTAGTACAACGATCTGAGACCCCCAAAGTCAGTAGGAGAGGTAATGAAAATAATCCGGCAAATCCAGAGATGCTAACAAAGCTGAGACAGGTGAAAATGCCACAATGTTCACAAAGAGGAATCGGCAACAATGGAATCAGTGGTGGTTTGTGCAGCCATGACATCATTACATCATTTGTGGTTATACTCAGTTGTTTGTGAATCAACATTGTTGTGATGACCTTCCGATAGGGAGATGCAGGACTTCAGGGTGATCAGGGCATCCAAGGCATCCAAGGTCAGCGTGGTGAGAGTGGATCTGATGGTGCCCCTGGAGCAGCCGGTGCCTCTGTAAGTTTTCCACATTGACTTTTTATGTGTTGTTTACTAAAGGTTTGAATCACATACTCAATTTTTCTGTTTACTCTCTTTCTGTTCTGTCTGTGTTGCATATTAAGAAATAGCATGTTGGTTAATGACTACACAGACATAAAGTTGCTTCGATTGTCCTATGTCCCTTTTCCCCCATAGATTTTACAGGGATTTGTAAACAGAGTCAAAAAGGCAGTCAAGCAATAAAATCTAGGAGAAAAACTATAAAATCTAGGAGAAAGATGAAAGCAGTTTATTATACTGGGTGGCCTGGGTGGGTAGTTGGTACGGCACTTTCCTCTCACAACTGTGGTCGAGGGTTTTGATTCATGTCTGGTCCATATGCGAATAGAGTTTGTTTGTTCTTTCCTGTTCCAAATCAACACTTAACATCTCTGGCTTTGCACCATGGGCAAATGTGGGCCATTTGATGGCTACCTGAGACCCATTTTACATGTAGTGGGGCTCAATCATGTTGTAATTTAATGTGTCTTTAATGTACAGTGCTTTTGAACGTTATCACGGAATTTATTCTTAAATGAATAGATTTGTGTGTGCTATAAAAATGCCATGTGTGTGTTTTCTCTGTGTGTGGATGCCAATAGCTTCAACACATAGTCCTTGCGTAGTTGAAGGATTCATGAGAAAGTCCATCCCTTCTCACTTTGCATTGTCTGATCCTGATAAAAATCTTTGCCATCTGTTGTTTTCTAGGGAAATGATGGAACGGATGGAGCAGCCGGACAAATTGGTGATGTGGTGAGCCTAGCATGTTCCTTTAACCCATCTTGTTACCCCACTCAAAAGTTCACAACTGCAGAGTCAAAATGCTGATTGCTAGCTAGGTTGACCTCATGCTTTTAAGCTCATTTTTTTGCCGCCTTTTATTTGGTCCACTCATGGAGTTCATATTTGCAGAAAAAAGTGTGAAAGACTTCAACACTTTGTGATCATAGAGTAGTCCCGCCCCCCCAGTGATTGTCACACTTTTGTACTCGCTTTTGCACTGAGTTTAAATCAACCTCTTCATACGTACTCTCCTTACAGGGTGGTACAGGGCCCTCTGGCCCAGTGGGTGCCCCAGGAGCAAGAGGATCTGCTGTAAGTTAGTTTATTACTGTAGAAACTGTTAAAGTATTCCAACTTGTGTATTACAAGTGATCGCAGACGTATAAAATTTACAAGGTTACCAATCCAAGGAAGAAATCCCTTCGTAGCACCCCTGATGTGCTCATGGCTTCACAAAGAATTGAATGAAATTTTGTTTGCTGCTGGGTTATGCCTCGGCAAGACTTTTTAATATTCGGTGCTTCCAAGATTGGTCAACTGGTATTCTTCATTGGTTTGCCAATTAGAAGTTATTAAAACTGGGTGTAAGTAAAGAGGCGAGTATAAATTTAGGTAACACGAACATTCATTCACATGCAAGTTACTGAATGATTGGGTTCCAGTACCCTTATACATGGGATTTGCTCTAACTCCACATCAGGGGCGCATGTGGTTTTAAACAGATAGAATTAGTTAAATTGTTCTCATTTTGTCTCTCTGTTTGTTCATTGTTGTGAAGTATGGAGCTAATTGACTCGCAAAATTACTCCCTCTACACAGGGTACCCGCGGGGCCACTGGACCCGGCGGTGAGCCCGGTGGCCAAGGCTACCCTGGACTGGCTGGAGCTCGTGGTGCTGACGGCTCTCGTGGTGTGACGGTGAGTTGCATTATTTATTCGAACATTTTGCGCAGTGGTGCCCACTCAGTGTTGAGAAATTGGCCGGAATCGTTTGTAATTAATGCTTGGAACCCGAAGCCTGTTATTACAAGATACTAATAATAACACACCTAAAATCCCTTTTTAGTGTGCTTTAAAGATAGTCATACAGAGTCTCAAGGTAACCATCCCCCAATGTTTAGAGTACTCTTCAAGATTACTTAAAGAGTAACAATTATTGAATCATTGTGTAAAATGCTATAGTCAATGAGAAATTATTTGGCCTCTGGGATTGACATTTCTTGGATTGAAAACATCACGCTCTGGAACTTGGTAAAATCTTAATCTGGAATGTCAACAATAATGGAAACTTTCTGCGTGCAGTGTTTATGGTAGTTGTGCTTAATTGCCAGTGTCTATATTTGCGTGTAACATTTATCCAGTATTAGAAAAATTGTGCATGATTGGTCATAACTTACCCCCAGGAGATAAAAAGATGCACCCTTGTTTCTTCTCTGGACAGGGACCTGCTGGTGCTGTTGGGGAGCCTGGTGCTGATGGGTCCGAGGGCGCTACGGTAAGTAAATAATCTTGGAGCGTCAGTTTGCCCAGGAAGTTTTCCTTTGTTGTTGAATGGTTAAGCCTATATCTGATGTCTGTATATGTGTACTTTGGATCCGTTGCAGTTTTCCATGCTTAGGAAGTTTGGCAGCGTATTTCAGTAAAATGCTGACTGAGTGCAACCTTGCAATAGATATAAGTTGCTGACTCGTGCATCCCTGCCAGCCATGGCCAAGACTTGTGGACATAACCGTCTCACCTTCTCTTGGCAAATTGTACAGCAGATAGCAGCTCAGTTGCTGGGGAAGTTTGTCAGTGATCATTATTCATAGAGTTTGTGTGGCGAATCTGCAGTCACCAAAACATCAGAATCCTACAACGTTGAAGGATTTAAATTGTTCCGTTTTTTGGTAGATCCCAGTGACCCTGCCACTACAGTCAGAATGTGTAGTGGCCATCTTATTTGACATTTACAGGAACCTTTTTTCTAAGATTTCTTCTATTTTCTTTAAATTTATTCTTGTCATCCTGACCTCTTTCATTGAGTATTGAAATTGCACTAGAGATAATCACAATTTAATGTGACACTTTCCTCTATCAATCACATTTGGTAGGGTCCAGATGGACCGGCTGGAGGAACTGGCCCAAGAGGGCCAGTGGGAGCCCGAGTAAGTAAACTATAATTGAATGTTTGCAGTACCTCATTTTCGTACCTGTCTTTTGTACCTGTGTTCGACAGAAGAAATCAACAGGTAAATCCAGAACAGATGACTGTGCTGTTTTGGGTTATTCCTATAATATATGACAGACATTTCAGCAGATATTTCAATATCTAAATGTCAACCCTGTGAAAGAATTCCTGTCAGAAATACTTCCCTATTGAAGAATCTTTCACAAGCATTCCTTGCTCAGCATAAATCTTAAGCACCAACCCATTTACTTGATTTCACTTCATTCTGTATATTTCATTTCTGGAATTTTTTTTGTTCTTCCCCTTCAAAGTAACATTAAAAGAACTAGTTTAGACGTTTACACGTTGAAAAAAAGAATGTAACCAGCAACAGATTCTGTTGTGGCACCACTTTCTTGCAGGGAAGTATTGGCTCACAAGGTCCTGTAGGTGCTGTTGGTGCTCCTGGCTTGAGGGTGAGTTGAATTTAGTCTAGTGTAAACAAATCTACTTAGCACGGAAACTGTTGCTAAACAAAACAGGTTACCAACCCAAATTCCTTATTGATTGATTTCACTCTGCACTGGTTCTCGGCTGAAATGAAGTAAAATTGGGGCCTGGCTATCTGATCAAATACAATAAACATCAGATTTTGTCTTTGTTGACAGAAGTTTCCAAGGTAGATGAGTTCGACTGATTTAAGTATTGTAATAAAAGTATCAGAGATTCAGTGACATTTGTTTCATCTTTAAATTTCAGATTAAAATGTTAAATTGTAACCTTTGAATGTTGGTTACAAATAATTCAAGTGTTGAAAAAGAAGTAAATATATACCTCAGACGTTGTAATTTGCAAGTTATTCCTTTTAAGAAGATTCATTTCAAATACAATCATCTTCTCAACAGCATTGTACAGTGCTTTCTTTGAGACCTTGTAGTTTCTCCAACAGTTCTTAGTGCTCAGAATAGAAATACAACAAAAATCATAGTCTGTAAGAACAAGATCTCCTTAAAATATATCAGTTGAAACTGAAAATTTCAAAGAAATAGTGGGTGGTCTGGTGTTGCCTGGCAACATTATCATGTGAGAGATGATTTGGAAGACCAAGGAAGTGACAAGTGATACAGCCTTCTGATATGATGGCTCTAGTACCAAACCCAGTGATTATAGTTTTGGGTCATCTCAAGTGTTGGAAGGTTTCTGTCAGCCAGTGTAAGTCAGTAAATCAATCTTCTCAGCTGCAATTTTTTTCCAGCACCCCTTCTCAGCCTTTGCATCTGCTTATGTCCATTGACTTCCTCCTAACTTCAGCCAGTGCAGTGGTCAGCACGACCAGTGAGTGCACCAAGACTTGTCAGTATCAAATGCATGTATATGTTTTTATTTTGTCTCCCAGGGTGATGTTGGACCGCAAGGCGCTACTGGAGCTCCCGGAGACAATGGAGACGGGGTGAGGAACCTTAAGCCTTCTTTTGGACAAATGTCACCCTGAGCCGTGTAAACAGTGATGTATTGTTTTTGAATTTCTGTTTTGGACGGGGTTTAGTGTGGAGTGAAGCAGCACGGCAGATTGGGTCAAGGACAGTAGCAGATGTCTCATATATGTTAGATGTTAAAATTTACTCACTGAAAAAATAACTGTCACATATGTTGATCTTTGTGAGAAGAGACTGGCTGTAAAGAAAAGATCACAAAATTGTAGGGAGTTTGTTTCCTTTTTACACATTGTCATTATTTTATACAACTAGAAAAAATGAGCACTCATACGAGGGCAAATACTTCATAAATACGATAAGCAAAATAATTATTTGGATAGTGTGGAGAAAAAGACAATTAAATAGGCCATTCGAAATAGGTTTGGATTAGAAAAAGCAGTCTTAACTGTTTGGGTCCTTTGGTGGTAACAATAACCCAAAGGCCGGTTCGTTTGTTCTTTGAATGACTGCAAAATACAGTGAAACACAGATGCAGAAATAAAGCAGTCAAATAGATCGAAAAGAATAAAAGGCTTCAAAAATTATGAAAATTTCAAAATGAAATCCGTCTGTAATTTTCTGTTCAATTCAAAGAGAGAGTTCAATTGTTTTCCCTACTTGTAATTTGAAAATAAACATCATTTTTTTTTCTGAACTGATTTACAGGGTCAGGCTGGAAGTACAGGAGATGCCGGAGCCCCCGGTGCCCAGGTAGATCCCTCTTGTTGTTTGTATTTCAGTGTCTGTACCTTTGTACTTAACGCTAGTGTTTGTTATTGGCAGGTGTTTGTTTTTCTCGTTCAGCTTCTTTGGTGCAAGTTCTTTCCCTACTCACTCTTTTACCTTGATTTGTGTTTTTTATCGCAGGGCCGACCCGGAAGCTCTGGACGAGATGGCAACACGGGAAAGCCAGGACCACCTGTAAGTTGTCTCGACAATGGACCAATAGAGATTTGGTGCTCAAAAACATCTAATACCCTCTCTATTAACTGAAAAAAAACAGCAGTAGTTTTATACAAGACTGTACAAAGTTCAAGGACCTGACATTTTATTGCAGCTGAATCCTTCTCAAATGGAAATATTTTCTTGTATATCTCCTCTGCTGCCACTACAGTGGTTTGCACATTTCTCATGGAGCTTAACTTAATATTCCCACCATTTTCACTTTGACTTGACCCATTGTTTGTATGTATCAACCTTGAAAATCACCAACTCCCTCAGATGTCAGACCAGAACTTTATGCTTGCTACATCAGTTTTGAAGCTTTCTGAGCTGTTGGACAAATATTTTGTAATTTGAAACTGAACTCCAGATCTCTGTCTACCGGTAATGCTGTTTGCATTCTTAGTCAGTTTTTCCAACAAAACTTGCATGACTACTTGACACATCCATTTGCATTTCATTTCATTGTTTGGTTTGTATTTTGATTCATTTCACAGGGTTCATCTGGCAATGATGGACAGCCTGGACCACCTGGGCCGAATGTATGTTTAAAAACTTCTATCCACTTGTAGTGTTTTGTTGTTTGCTTTTAGCAAGTGATATGAAATTGGAAATGTGCAATCAAGTTTAGTACAGATAATTTTGTCATCCTAAACGGAACAAGTTTTTGGCATCCTGCCCTTTAATTGAGCGTGAACAGAGAGCAACAACTCTAGTTCGTTTTGAGATCAAACTCATCTAGCACATCTGTTTTAGTTTTTGCATTTTTTCAAAATTTAATGTAAGACATTGCACACTTTACTTTGCATAATCAGTATTTCTCATTGACATGTGGGCTTGCAGCTTCAACCCTAGTACTTCCGATCTTTGAATCTTGTGTTGGCATGCAATTGCAATACCCAAATTGGCCAAGTTTCTGCATTTTCATTTCTGCCAACAGGGTCCTCAGGGGGCGAGAGGCAACATTGGCCTAACTGGAGCCCAAGGAGCAGATGTGAGTTGATCCAGCTCATTTAAGTCTTTGAAAAACAGGATCGGAACCTCATATATTGAAATCTGTTTGGAGATGTCTTCTTGTTCCAATTGGAAAAGTCGTGGTGAACGATTCATTACCCTCTGAATGTTCACAAATATGTTTGCTTGTTCATGTTGATGCTCATTGTAGATTATTGGGTCAGGTGAAGCCAGTTCTCTTATTACACAACACCCCATGCTGTTTGTGCCAAGTTACCCTTCACTGAGCAGAAAAATGTGACGAGTGACCATTATGCCATTGGATAAAGAATTCATGGTAATTTTGTGAGGAAATAAGTCCCACTCTCCAGCTTACAATGTAAGATGTACGGTTGCTGACCAACTGCTTGCCTGTTCTGGTGGTGGCCGGTCTTGAGGAAACTCTGTGGTCGTGTGGTACTTTGACATCTTCTGAACGGATCCTATTAATGATGATTGCTTGAGTTGAGTTCGGGTTGATGATTAGTGATATCTACTGTGTTCGGCACACTTGTAGTTGTCCTAGCTTGAGCCCACCTGCACAATCCGACGTCAGTGTCCATCCATTTATGCTGATTGGTTTACCTCTGTACAGGGTGAAGAAGGAAGGACCGGAAACCCTGGCTCAGTTGGACCAAGAGGAGCGAGTGTAAGTTGACCGTAGCTGACCGGGTTCATTAATATGATCCTTGAAAACATGACTTTGCTTTGATTTGATACGTTGGGCCAAAGTTGTATAGTTTACTCCTGATGTGCTCCTGTAAAGTGAGGAAAAGTGAATAATTATCAATTGCCGATAAATCCTTACTGGAACAGGTCTTTGTCTCTTTCAATATTTAAAATTTTTTGTAACAATTTTGAAACTGATGCTTTCACTGTAGTCAACAGTGACATTGAAACTCACAATCATGTTTCTGTGACTTCTCCCATTTTTGCAGTGGAATGATGTATTTGGACTCCTACACTCACCGTCAGCAATGGATAAGCTAGAGACTTAATAATTCAATTACCAGACTTCCACTCGGTGTCTTAATACAAATGCCAACTATTGACAGTGACATTGCCTGTACAAAAGTTGTCATTCTTTGTAAGCTGAGATCAGTAGGTTTCTGTTTGATCTGTCAGGGTACCCCTGGAGACATTGGACCTCAGGGCCCAGCTGGACCTGCTGGAGCTCAGGGTGCGCGTGGAGATGCCGGACCACAGGGAGCTATCGGACCTGGAGGAACCAACGTAAATTGTTGAAAATATTCAAACATTTCACGTCAATTCATGTAAGGACAGTTGAAATACTTGATTTGGACACCGGTAGGGTTTCCTTAGTCTGCAAAAATGGTAATCGGATGTCAAGAAATATTCACTTCCCAAGAAATGCAGAACTCACAGATGCTAAGAACTCAAATGGGCCCCTTTGTTTTGAGCACCATGGGAGCTCTCAGTATTGGCGTGAGTATTCCGAAAGACTTCTGTTCTGACTGTTGGTACTGTTTGGCACTGATTTTTTTTGGGCCAGGGTGGAGTTGGAGCACCAGGGCCACGTGGAGCCCAGGGTAAACGCGGTGCTGCCGGTGTAGCTGGACCCCCAGGACAGGGTGGACCTCAGGGAATGGCTGTAAGTCTGTCTTTACTCACTGGAAGTGCCCTGGGACCAATTCTGGCTGGTCAAAATGTCCTTAAAATCATCGAAGGTGTGTTTCAGAAGGAATTCTTTGTTGTCTTGTTTGGCACTGATACGTTTTACCTTAAATTAAAGTATGTACTTAAAGATTTGTTTCTATCCAACATCTTTTAGTTTAGATAAGTGTCATACTAAGGCAGTTGGCGATTTTCATAATAACTGACTTGAAATTCTTTCAGGGTGACCGTGGTGCTCAAGGACCAATGGGCTTGGCTGGAGCTACAGGACCAGACGGTGATGCTGGGGCTGATGGACGTGATGGACGTGACGGAGAACCGGTAGGGCACTGTACCCAATCCACTCTGTGGGTTTCAGTGGGCATTTTTATACAGAAATATAGTCAACCCAAAAGAAGCACAGTTGATGTGTGCTCCAGGCTCCACATGTTACAGAGCTAGTTTGAAGACCAAGTCATGGCTTTTCCTGAAATCTTTGGCTGTGGCTTAACACGGCACATGCACTTCTGGAGGCTGTAGCCCAGAAACTGCTGAAACTTGCCATCTGGGCAGTTGTGTTGCTGCAGGATGTATCCAGGGGTTGTAGACACAGCGAACAGTAACCTTACGTGCCTGTTACGGACCCGTGAAGAAAAAGGTCTGCATAAATGCCAGCTTGTGTGGACTAAGCCATTTGAAAATCATCAAGGTCTGTGATTTTTGTTTTCAGGAGACAACTTACAGGATCAACTGCCCTTTTCTTTATCTTCCAGGGTGACAAGGGAGCTGCTGGGGATGTAGGACGCATTGGAATCCCAGGCCTCCCCGTAAGTGCGTCAAGTTTTGTTGGTGACATTTATATCGTGGGCGAAATGCTGCCACACTAGTTAGTGTCACAGTTTTACTCAAAGCTAGAGCCATGGAACAGGCACTGTCGCTCATTTTTTGGCCTACTGAGTCAGACTACTGGATGATTGTAGTGTGCAGGAATACCACATGGTTGGAAAACTACTTTCTCATGGGTGTGCATGGGAAACTGGACTGCGAGTGGAAAGTAAATGATACCTACCATGCAGACAGCATGGGCCTTCATCTTGACTTACTTTTTGGACTGCGCCATGGACTCCTTAGAGCAAATAAATATAGAGTGTGTGTACAATGTGGCACTTTTATCTTCACATTTATCATGAATTTAGTTTTGTTTACTTGGCAGGGTGCTCCAGGAGACCGAGGTGGGGCTGGAGCTATTGGAAATGCTGGAGCACCTGTAAGTACCTGCTGTTTATCCTTTTCAGAAGAATCAAATTTGTTATTGGATTCTATGGATATGGACTTCTGCTTTCACTGGTGCCCGAAAACTTAGTGAATCCACTGTTGATATTGACAGTGATGGTAACGGTGAGATGGACAGAAACTGTGATGGCCACAAGAATCACAGGCATGGAGAGGAGGGGGAAGGCCCTCCCTCCAGCCCCCCACCCCTGGAAATAAAAAAATTAAACAGGAAAAAAGAGTAGAATCGAAAGGCAAAGTGAGCGAAACAAACAAAGGACAAAAGTTGATGGAAATCACCAGTTTGCTTCAAAACACCTTGGAATTGATCCTCTTTTTTCTATCTGTGGTTTATCACTTTGATACTTATCAGTACGTTACCCACCCCTCCCCCCAAATAAAAGAAGTCCTGCTACCCTATGGAAAAAATCCTGGTCTGACTCTTGACAAGAATGATGGCCAGTGATGGTGAAAACAATTTTTTGTTTCTTGCGCAGGGTGCAAAAGGAGCAACAGGCAAGCGTGGAGATGCAGGAAATCAAGGGCAGAGAGTAAGTCATTGATGATTCTTCCGATAGTTTCTTCTTTGACTTTTTTCCAGAAATATAAAATCCAACAAATGCCGCAAGCTTCTTGCTGGCTGCAGTGACTTTAAACACAAACTGGCAATGGACAGAGGGCGCGAGTTTTTGATCTTAGCAGAATGTTTCTCAAAGGCAAAATGACAAGTAGACAGAGATAAACAAGTAGGAAAGAGATCGGCAGATTGTTACTTTTTCCTGTGAAAAATCAACCTACGTTTTGCAGTTGCTCACGTTTTAGCCGAGTTTATGCCTAATGCATGCTCACGGCTCACTCGAGGAAATATCTTGTCCAAATGTAGCATATAAGGCAACCCCACTTAGTTGAAACAGTGCTCAGGATAGAACATGTCAACAGGATGCTTTTGTGTATAGATTTGAAAAGGTCAGTCCAGTCCGCTGTATCAAATTTGTACTTTGTTTTGCAGATGTGTCGTAAATTAATCATAATAAGTCATAATAGCCGAGTGTGTGGAGCTGCTTCTTGCATAGAGATGAAGGCACAGAAATAGTTTTGGTTCTATTTTGGTGACATCACATTTTGAGAATTTTCATGTGACTGCATCTATTTTGAAGCAGTTTTCCCATTTAGCAATTCTAAAAATTGCTTTTTTTTGTAATTTCCAGTACATGTATATAGTTGGAAATGAAAAGATTTACTGAAGCAACATTTGAACTTTTGGCATTTACAAATCCCTCTCGTCTCACAGTGCCTTTGTGCACCAGGGCACTAGAAACAACTTTACGTTTGGGAGGGTTGGTTTGCATTGAAAGAACTGTAGACATTTGTGGTTTTTCAGTTGTATGCTCATTAGAGGAGATTTATGATTCATCTTCCTGTGATTGTTTTCCCTTCACAGGGAAGTCTTGGCCCTCCCGGTCCAGCGGGATCTCCCGGACTGCGTGGTGAAGCGGTACGTTCTCACATCAGGGAAATGCAGTGCCTTGACACCAACTGCACCCCGTACAATATCCCCCCCACAGTGTAGCATGATAAGTGATGGCTGACATACACCATATACTGCTGTTTTACATGTACTCTCCTCAGGTGGGGCAGAGAACGAGGTTCCTATCACTCTTGGTGTTGGTTGGTATTCATTTTAGGTACGAGAAATCTCAAAACGAAAGAGTTCATTTATGACGTCCAATCTGAATAAATCTTACTAGTTGATAACGTTTGCTGATCTACAGGCTGCTCGCAAGAAAAGTTAGTATGGCAAAGTGCTACAAAATTAGCAGCGGGTGAACTTGGCCCTATTCCACTTCTGCCCCGTCGCTGAATGTTGGACATATTGTGTTGGCTTTATTTTTTCCTCTGGGTGTTTGTTGTATTTAATACGCAGGGAGGTACTGGAAGATCTGGCAGAACTGGCCCTCCTGGATCCAAAGGAAATCCCGTAAGCTCGCAGCAGTCTCAACATTGAACATCTTTCTGTGGTCAACTTGCCTCATGTCTTACGTTCTGTTTGCATAAAGGGGAACACTTTCTTTCCCCGATTTTCTTTTGGTGCCTCACTTGTCGCGTAATGGATGGAAGCTTGGATTGCACATTCAACCTAGTATGCAGGCTGTATTCTGAACTGGTCCTCCACCTGTTGAAGTAAAATCTAGTTTAGTTTCTGAACTCGTTCATTGGGTTTCCCAATCATTACTTGATAGGCATGGCTTCTAGGGTGAATTTAGTCCTTGACAGGCAATGATGTAACTGGAGTGAAATTTTTGAGGGGTCACCTAGGAAACCCGACAATATTTCAAGGGGACATGGAAAGCAAATGAACAGTGGCTTCCGCATTCCAATATTTGAATGGGGGTCATCCAAGGATGCCACGAACTCTCAGTGGGGGCCTCCCTCCCCTTATGCCACTGTTGATAGGGTTTCCATCTGTGCAAGTATTGAAACTCACGGGCATGCAACCTTTCCTCAGATCAGCTGATTTCCTCATTTTTCAGTTCACGCTCTTGCCATAAAAAATTGAAAAAACACTGTACAAAGTCTTGTAAAGATTGGAATTTTCTCGTTTTTTGTCAAAGTCCAAGTTGTACGCCTGAACTTAGGTCTTCTGTGTTGCTGACTTTGTACCCAAATGGCAATATTGACCAGTAGAATCGCTCAGGCTACTCTTAATCCTAACCCCTTAGGACGTAAGTAAACTCGTATTGAAATTGGAGGATTGAGGACAGGTTTGGATAATGGATAAAAAAAAGGTAGGGGCTGATTAAAATTGCGGAGATAAAGAGTGTTGCAGTCAAACCGACTTGCTTGTGATCCTTTAAAACAGGGTGAGAGAGGCAGAGCAGGCGATCGTGGAGCCCAAGGCATCCCAGGAGGACAGGTAAAACTCATCCTGTCAGATGATATCCTTAATTTAAGAACATGTATTTGCTTACAGCTTATCTTGACTTCAACTTATGCAAGCAGTGTTTTGTTTGAATCGTCGCGGCATCTTCCTCAACCTGACATTTCTGTTGTTTTATTCACAGGGACCACAAGGAGCAGAAGGAGCTCGTGGAGAGAAGGGACCCAAAGGAAATCCTGGTGATCCGGGAGTCCAGGGATCAGTGGGTGGACCAGGCCGTACTGGCGCTCCGGTAAGTAAATCCTGGGATGAAATTCAAGGCCCCCACTCCTTTATAAGATGAAAATTTTCCCCGAATTCCCAAACTGAGAAAAGAAACCCTTCTGAGCTGAATGAGAAGAGACTGTGCTTCATTAAGAAGCCATTTACTAAGGTTCTGTGGTATTACTGGAAATATCGCTTGATTTCAGGGAGCCACCGGAGCCCAGGGAGCACGCGGGGAACCAGGCGAATCGGGATCAGTGGTATGTACATACCTCTTGCTGGAACCTGTTGAAGTCAATGCACAAGATGAACAATGGGTGTCATAGGCCAGGTTGCCATTTCTGTGCCTGTCATGGCCTGGGCTGGTTTTGTTAGGGTGTTATGATATTCCCATCAATCATTTGTGTCATTTCATACCTGAGAATTTTGGATTGTCAGTAATTGCTCACCATAGTCTGTCTGTTAATGCCCATAATGCTGACTGTTTCTAATCTTTAGCCTTGATTTTGAATTTCAAAGGGCATCGGTGGAAATTCTGGACCAGTGGGACTTCCTGGACCCAGTGGTGCACCCGTAAGTAGAAATCTAGAAATCCATTCAGATGTCATGAAGCTGCATAAAGTGGCAGGATTTGGTAGAGGGTGAGTTTTCCTGTTTCACAATCAACAACGTCACTCGTTTCTTTTGTCTTTGCATTCAGGGATCACGAGGAGAGGTTGGACCGCCTGGACCAAGTGGCAAACCAGGTGCACCTGTAAGTATACCTTCTTCTGTGTCAGATTTTGCAGCAGTATGGCATTCCAAAGGTCGCATTCTTGAATCCTGCAGTTGCATTACTTGTGATCGTCATTATCAGCCCAGAAGCGAGTCACAGTTTTGTTGATCTCCTGTTTTGAAATCTTATTCTTTGGCACTTAAATATAAGACACAGTGTACAACTGTCTTTCTAGGGTCAACGTGGTGAGACTGGTTCTTCAGGCCCAGCAGGTATCCGTGGTGCTGCAGGACCCCAAGGACCTTCGGGTGCACGCGGCGATGACGGCAGGAATGGAGCTGACGTGAGTATTGTCCCTTGCCCAATTTGCTCTCTCGAATGGATTTCACAAGTGACCAGCGGAAATCACTATTTCTTATTCTGGACAGTCAAGTGTCATTTCCTTTTTAGGCTTTGTAGCAAACCAGCTGTCATTGGGAAATGCTGACAGAACACTAGCAAAGTTGAACCTGGCATGGACAAACAGACTCGGCATTCAAATGTGAGCAGCATTTACCCCAAGTTGGTTTGAGTCATCATTTCAGTTTGTTGTTTTGTTCTAAAGGGAGCTCCTGGCCCTGCTGGACCACCAGGCCCTGCTGGTGTAATCGGACAAATTGTAAGTATCCAGCACAGATGCCTTCATAAGCTCTATTATTTTTTTTTTGTGTGTGAACATTTTCATGATGTATAAAATCCAGAGGCAAAGTTTAGAGGGCGGTTTAGCACAAATAATTTCAAGCAGTGGAAATATTTGTTTGCTTTTCAAAAACAGTTCACTGTTTTTTTTTTTTTATTTTATCATAGCTCAAAAGTTCCAGGAAATTTGGAGGCTAAATAAGATCAATTGTTTGCATGGAAATGCACTGTTGTTTTATTGTTCATTGCATATCTGTTTTGCTAGTGCAAGTGCATGTGATAAATCAATCAAACAGACACAATCACTGGTTTCATTTCTTAATCTTGACAATGTTTGTTTCATGAATAGTAATCTCTTGTTCCCCTGTCCCTTCCCCTAGGGTGGCATGGGAGCAATGGGAGCCCCAGGACCAACTGGCCCTGCTGGACGCCCTGTAAGTACTGCTTACACTTTTCAAATTGATGCGTATGTACGTTGTTGCACGTTTTTTTTCAAACTTTAACCACTTCCTGCGGGGGACTCCGGGATCGGAGACGTATGGTTTATACGGGTGGCCGGGGTCTCCGAACTCGGACAAAGAAAACGGGCCCTGTAACAAAAGACCGTACTCCGAACAAAAGACCAGGCTGCTGGGCATTACCGACATTTTTCACCCTCAAAAGTGGTGATAATCCAGCCTTGTTTTGAAACCATATACCAGGGTTTGGGGCATTGAGAGCGAGCAGATTAGCACCAGGGACAAAAGCGCTCCACCACCGCAGCGATGAGCCACACAGCACCGCTGCACGCTAATCTGGCCCCTATTGAAAAGAGGTCAGCAGTGCACTGAGCCAAGTTCGTGAACAAAAGACAGTTATACAACACCGCACAATCTGGGCTCTGTTTACGAGGCTGCTGGCCTGGCTGAAATACTTGGGAGTCGATGAAGGTCACCTGTCAACTTAGAGTAGTGCCTAAAGATTACTTGGTGCAGTTATAAACGACCGTTAAATGAAATGATGAATTTTTGAAGGATTTTGAAAACGGAAAAAAGGATAGTTGTGCCGGCCCAGCATCATCAACATTGGAAAATACCCCGGCATGAAGTGGTTAACAAGGGTGTGTGTCATTTGAATATTTTGGTTTTCTAGTTTGGAATCCAGTGTATTTTAGATTGTTCTTGATGTGCTTTATGTGGGATTGAACTTGAAAGAAAGTGGTTTATGCAGCTGTGACAACACACGAATCAGATGCTGAGTTTTGATATTCCAGTGGCAGAGTGGTCCTGCATTCGTTCTTTTGTTCTATTCCTTCTTAATTCATAGCCAGCTTCAGTAGTCTATCAGTCCGCACTGCGCAGTTTGTGTGTTGTCCGCTAACTGGTACATACCACAGGAGTTTGTGGCTGTAACTTCACTGAAATAAATCTCATTCTTTGGATCTAGTCAAATTGTAAACACGCAGCTTGGAAGTGATGCAGGTTATGATCTTGACTGGTGTCCATGATTGATGACTGTGCTTTTTTTTGGTCTTAACCAGGGTGCTGATGGAGCCCCAGGTAAACGTGGCTCTCCAGGATCAGACGGTGCTCCTGGATCCTCAGGAGTCCAGGGTCTCAAGGGACCACGCGGACCCACCGGATCTGACGTGAGTTTATCCTTGATGGTCACTTTTTTGGTTTCCTGATACACAACCAGGAGGTAGATATATCCAGACTCAACTAAAGGTCATTCCATAAAACTTAGACATGGCTGTAACTTTTCGGCACATTTGTTGTAAGTGGGCAACCCTGAGTAGCTGGATTTTGTTGATGTTAGTTAAGACTTATGCAGTTATCTTAAAATGTTTCAGAGCACTTTGAAGTTACCAGTGTATCCAACTGTCACCAAACATTCCCTAACTACATAGAACAACACTGATGTTGTTCATGTACTAAAAGCAGGAAGTTTTACATAAACATAATTGTAAAATTTCATTGAGCTGTTGCATAGTGGAAATACATCCCCGTAAATTTGTTCTATGCAAAAATCACTTAAGAGCCAGTCACAAGCAAGTTGGAATGTTTATCTGTGTTGTAATGGGCTAATCATTTTATCCCTGAATAATTGTTTGTGCTATAATAATGCGAACAGATGAGAATAAGGCAAACAATGAATTTGCATTGATAAGAAGCCCAGAAGGAAATTATCGCTCAACATTTTTTGATCGTTTAAACCTACTGATGATTGCTTCCCTAAGGGCAGAGACGGTTCCGATGGAGCAACGGGTGCCAAGGGAGGAAAAGGACCTCAAGGTGACAAGGGACCTCAAGGACCCCAGGGACCTGCTGGAAGTGCCGGAATGCCTGTAAGAGTTACTTGGACATTGCGCCGCTTGCTGACACAGAAATGTTACTTTTTGTAATTTTTTAAGTATGTTTAAGTATTTTAGTATGTTTAAGCACTTTCGGTGTAATTTATAGTGAAGTCAGAAAAGCCGATCAGCTGCCGGTACTGAGGAAACCTGAGAATTTTGGCACTGTCTCCAATGGACAGTACTGGGAGAACACAACATGAATATTTTCTGCAAATTTCTTATCCGCTGTCGCTAGAAGCATCCCCGGGCCTCTCTGCCAAAGAAGAGAAAAGTTTAAGAGAAGTTTCATGACATGTGCTGGGTACACATTGAGACTGTATATTCCAACAGAAATTGGCCGTGCATGCTCAGTGCGTCCGCCTGCCAAATGTGCCTGAGCCTGAAAGCTTACGTGGTGAGTTCCCATCAAAGGGGGTCCTTGCTGTGTAAAATTACACCATCCCTTATCCCTGCGTGGAGCAGATTTATTTCTGTCTTTGTTCTACTGCAAGCCTCGAAAGTAACAAAGGTGCAGCAACAGGTGGGGGCACCGCATTGCCCAATCCACTCAGTGGAATTTGACATGGAGGAAATGCATTTATTGACATTCCTCTTGCCAGGGCCGACAAGGACCAAGTGGCGGTCCAGGTGAGCGTGGAGCTCGTGGACCCGCTGGACCCGCTGGATCAAGAGGCAGCCAGGGACCTGACGGTGACATGGGACCGGCAGTGAGTCTCATTTTCAATTTCAATTCTACCTCGTTTTTGATCGCTTAATTATTTTGACGACAGTGGGATCAGGTGCTTTTGTACGGAGGTATAACGTGTTCACTAATTCTTTCTATTCATCTATGTGTTGGGGAGAATAAAAGATTTGAACTGAACTGAGGTCTGGGAAACATGGCCTCTAACAAACTTCCACCAAGACCCTTCTCAGCAAACAATTTGAAAATAGCTGGGCTCCCTCAAACCAACTTTGTCTAGTTCTGCATCTACCTGGACAATGCTGGGTCTGATGACCATGCCTGGCTATTTTCAACTGTTCCTCATTAGCCAGGTCTCCCCAAGTTCTTATTTTGTTTGGCATTTTGCTCCAACTTTGTTCCGATTCTTATCGTGGTCACAGGGGCCAGCTGGAGCAGCTGGAGCCAGGGGAGAGACTGGCGCCACAGGAGTCCAGGTAAGCTTGATATGATCTGCTTTATGCATTAAAACATTGCCAACGGTAAGCTGTGTAATACCTCGCTTAATTGGAGGCATAAGTGTTGAAAAAGACTACAGGAGATATGCTGTTGAAAATGTAGCATGTGAAAAGGGTGATGTCGATAGTTGCCTTACATATTTTGGGATGATTTTTCTTCTCCAGGCATGCCGCATTTCCTCGAGTCAGCTAATTTCTTCATTTTCACTTTACATTTGTTCCACTGAAAATTGTAAAACATTGCACAACGTCTTGTACAGATTGGAATTTCCTTATTTTTTTGGTCAAAGACGAAGTTGCATGCCTGTTACTTGTTTCATTTTCTGACTCATTTTATTCCATTTTCATCTGTAGGGACATAAGGGATGGGGTGGACCTCCAGGCAGACCAGGTGCCGCTGGGCCTAAAGTGAGTCGAGAACCTTCAGAATGCCAGCATTCGGCTTTGTTGATCTCATTATCACTTGCTTTGTCACACTGGTATTTTTATACTTCAAGAAAAGGTATTTTTATACTTGAAGAAAAGTTCTTACATCATAGAGCAGCTCGTGTAGATACAGAGTAATTTGGGCGAAGGTTGCAAAGGCGATGCCACGTCATTGTGATCATGTGATCATGACCAGGCAATCTGTTTCATATGGAGACAACTGATCCATGCACACCTAGACTCACTTGTGGCTGATATTTTGTACGTACTAATCCTCCTTTTGTTCTGCACACTCACACAAAGTTTAGAAAAGTTTGTGGATGCAGACTTTGCCTCTGTACACAGCCTGTTATGGTAGCAAATATATGACCTGCTCTGCAAACAGGTGTATTAAGGCGTAATGGCCTATTTTATGTGCCGAGGGTGAAAATATTTGGAAATATTTTGAGGCCTTGACCAGAAAGCCTCTGTTGCTAAGGAAAACCAAGAGAGTGTCTAATTTAAGTTTAATGGTTCAGTTCATTATGTTTAAAGGGCATTATTTCAAAAAGCATGCGTGATAAAGTGAAATTACATGAATATGCAACTAGAAATAACTCCAAAAGGCAAAATGCCACTGGGATGAATTATATATCAAATGAAAGCTTAGGATATGAGCAATTTGATTATATGTATAACTCAAATCCAAAATATGTGACATAATACACCTTTTTTGCTGATGAGCTGGTTACATATTGTTCTGTGGGCGTGCCCTGGAGTACTGAGAAATACAAGGTTGCTGTAAAAAATCTATAAAAAATATTGTTCAAATGACCCTAACAAGTCGGTAGTTGTGGTTTTAGGCTGTATATCAAAAGTTGGCTGGTATCCCTTTTCAAAGGTCGAAATTTTGGGCCAAAATAATGCCATCGGTAAAGTGGTTCAGCTCACTGCCTTATTGTCTCTGTGAATCCCTGAGATGCTGTCTTCATTTCTGGATTATTTCTCTCGTTTTTTTCCCCCTCTCTTTGCAAGGGCTCCACTGGTGCCCGTGGTGAGAATGGACGACCTGGCCCAGCTGGACCTTCAGTGAGTAACTTGTCTCTCGTCTATTCAGAGCACTCCGTTATCATTACTGTGATCGTCCGGGAGCCTGGTTGGCTTGTTTCACTATGATTTCACTGATGATACCTGCGTTTCTTCTTTCAGGGTATTGATGGTGCTCGCGGCAGGAACGGTAAGGACGGTGTGCAAGGTCCCCGCGGTATGACTGGGCCAGGGGTAAGTGTTGCAGTAACGTAATCTCCACCAGTCTAAGAGACTGGTTGGAATCTACCTGCAGAGTGGGAGCAAGGATGTCCGTTGCCTTCCCTGTCCCGGTGGTGGTTTTTGTTTGTTTTAATTCATATTTCTTTTTAACTGCTTACGTACTAACACATCTGTGCATGAAATTCAAGTACAGTGTGGAATACTTTGGTGGTACTAAAATAATGATATTTTCAATGAACTCAAACTTTGAGAGAATTTTGTTTACATTAACATATTCGAAGAAAAAAATAAACAGTCATTAATCTGATCTGATCATCAATGTTATTCAGCCTTGAAAATTACTATTAATTTGATTCTAATGACAACTGCCACACAAGGGAAACAGTTCTGCATTTCAAAAAGTATTTTAAAGAATTCAGTTTGCCCCAAGATCTGAATCAACCACTGTCTAACTGCTCTAAAATGGTTGAGGCTGAATTTAAATCTGAAACGCTGTTGTCGGCTACTGTCAGTCTTGTAATGGCAGCTATGCCTGACTGGAGCAAAACAAAAACTACTCAAAAATTTAGAGGCTACATAAAAGGAAAAAAGAAAAGAGCTCGTGAGATAGCAACATGCAAACATCAAGAAAAATAGTTTCATTTTATGTTTAACCCTTCGTTGAAATCATAATGTCAATCTGCTTTTCTAGGGCCAACGTGGTCCCTCTGGAAGGTCTGGACCAGCAGGACCCCCAGGACCCCCAGGACCTGCCGGAGCACCAGTGAGTCAAGCCTTCCTTCCTGATGCTGTTTCACTACCTATAAGCTTTGCTACCTTAACCACTTGCTGAGGGTGTAAATTGAAGTTGCATGACGTAAAACTGGGGGATTTTCAAGATTTTCCATTTTTAAAATTCTTTAAAAAATCATAACTTAATTTACTCCCACACAAATGACTGTCTGGTGGCTACTCTAATCTGACAGACAACATCTATTGACGCCTGAGTATTTCAGGCAGGCCTGCTGCCTTGTAAAAAGAGCCCAGATTGTGCGGTATTATGTATTTTTTTTTTGTTCCCGAAACCGGCATAGTGCACTGCTGGCGTCTTTTCAATAGGGGCCAGATTAGCGTGCAGCTATATTGTATCGTTCATCGTTGGGGGGCTGGAGTGCTTTTGTCCCTGGTGGTAATCCACTCGTGCTGAATGCCACAAACAATGATATAATCATTCAAAACAATGACAGATTTCCTCCGCTATTGACAACTGAAAAAATGTTGGCGATTCCCAGCAACTTGGTCTTTCGTTCCAAGTACGGTCTTTTGTTACAAGGCCCAGCTCTTTTGTCCGATTTCAGGCAGCCTGGCTTTGCGAATAAGCCCAAGGTACCCAAAACAGGGTTCCCCAGCAGTGTATGGTTAGTTTCTTACAGTCACAAAGTGGTAGGGCATAGCTGAGAGTGGTTCTGGGAGGTAACTACATATATTGGAGGGTTTGAACTTACCTTTGGTTTTGAACCAACACTTGTTCTGCTCATGGGCTCTGTGGATATAGCATCCCTTATGGGTAACAAGAAGAGAGGCATGGCGGACTTTGGAATGCTATTGCTTTTAAAACATGAACTCGGTACCCATGCAAAGACCCTTTGGGTTTGATTGCACTCAGATCATGTGCGCTGTGTGGCGCTATGCACCATATGCAGGTGAGCATGTATGTAGGATGTCCGCCTAATTATCACGATGTCATTACTTTGTAACAAAGCCCCCTCTTTTCCATGGACACATAAACCCCTGCTGGCCTATTTGCTTAACTGTCATCAATGGTCAAAGTTGAAGTTTCTTGCAATTTTTATGTGAAAGTGGCACATATTGGTATAAACTGTATTATTTCTTGGGAAAAAGCCAAACACAATTCTTTTTTCTTGCCACACAGGGAGCTCTCAGCTACTCAGGGGTAAGTAAACGTGGGCAATTTACTGCACATCAGAATTTACTTTTGTCTCAACAAAAATGTCAAGGTCATCCTTATATGTAAAACTGCAGAAATTATCAGTTGGCCTACATTCCCTGGAATAGTTTTCAAACTAAATGTGCAGGAAATGACAGAAATCACGGGGGATATTGAGTTTTTTTATTTTTTATTTCAAATTATTCTTAAAATTCTCAATGAATTTTTGTTTCTGTTCGCAAAATACTTCTCAGAAAGCAAAA
Organism: Acanthaster planci; assembly: GCF_001949145.1. The sequence goes on from NW_019091396.1 coordinate 1,754,615, forward strand.
TTGGGTCAACCGTCATCCCCTGGCATTCCAAACAAACTACCATTGTTTAATCACTTGTGGAAGTTCCTTCTCACAACTTCACTGTCAACTTTCTCACTGTGTGGATTTTGTTTCATCGTTTGACCTGCAGTATGCCTATTCTGGCACGTATGCCACTGCCCAGGTCGACAAGGGACCCAACCCATACGCTACTGTAAGTTGCAAGACCTGTTGCAAAGTCCCTCTCGGGAACATGAATTAACTTGGTGTATGATGGTGCTTAAATGCGCTGTATGTCCCTTAGATGCTGAAATTCATGTTTAATAAGTTCCCAATTTTTAATACCATATAATATTTAATACCAATCTAACAGACCAAAAAATTTTTCAAGCAAGTTTAATATTATAAAAGAATTTCACAACTTTGTGGAAAGGCAAAAAGGATTTTTGTTGATATACGCAGTGGGCCCGCTGTGACGCCTGGTCTACTGGGCTCTAATTAGTTGGAAAGAATACTATCTCAAAGAAATAGAAAGAAATAGAATAGAAATATGTAGGAAATATGTAGGAAATATGTAGGAAAATTCTGCAAGTCACTTTTCTATTGAATTGTAAAGGATGTGCTCTACAAGCACAAATTGAATTCATCTGTTTGAAGTCAGGCGAGAAAATTTGATTGAGGAATTTTCAAGGCCAGCAATTTCTGCCATTCAGTAATGTAATTTCTTGTCTTGCCAGTACTATGGAGATGATGCCACCATTGACGAGGATGACTACGAGGCCCGCATCATCCAGCTGAGAAATCGCATTGAGAGGCTGTTGCTACCCAACGGTGAGCCAGAGTATCCAGCCCGCTCCTGCAAGGATCTCTTCAGGTGCCACCCCATACTTCCAAGTGGTGAGTGCTGGTTCAAGAAATAATCCTTCCCTGCTTGAAGAGTTTAGAACTTCTCCTTTAAAATTGCTATGGGCGAATATACCAGTCTCAATTGTAAACTGCCAGATTCTTGTGGGATTACATTAGAAAATGAAGCTTATACATCATCGTGGGTTTATACTTAATACTTTTCTCCCCTGACATCAAGAACAAAACTTCAGGACAGAAAAAAAAAAATGGACACACTACGAAACACCATGTGTTCAGAAATGTCTAGTAACAGTGTACCAAAAGTTGTGGATCCCAAGACAAGGATTTAGGGCTGGATTGAATATTCCGCAGGCAATAGACAAGATTGTTTTATAAGCCAAAGTACCGGTGTTGTGTAGGCCCTACCGGTAAAGTCAGCCCTAGGTACATGACTGTCATAGCTCATGCACTGCTTTAGTTCATGAAAAGGAAGGGAAAATTTTCTTTAGTTTTAAATGAGAAAAATTGCACTTTGGAGGCCTGTATCGAGCAGATTCAAATGAAAAGCGTTTAAACAATTCTAAAAGGAATAGAAATTTTGTACAGGGCAAGAAGTCTTGTTCATCTCTTAAATCTTGCTAAATCGTGGCTGGAGATACTCCTAGATGTGAGAAGCTATTAGATTGATCATAATGTAATATTGTGTTATTGCAACAGATTTTGTATGTGGTTTGTTCATCTACAATCTACCGGTCGGTACGACTGAATATTCGGCTATTCAATCAAATTGAAGGACAAATATTTGAATAGTGAATTATTCCAATTGACTCGGCCCTAAAAAAAATCGGAGATGCTGAAACTTTTCTTGTGTGTGTGTGTTGTAGGCCCCCAATCTTGTCATTAGCCTGAGGCACAGTGCTTGCAGTGCCTGCTGCATAGATGGCCAGCATATTTAAGAAATGCAAAACTCTATTCTGTATTGACTATAAGGCTACTACACCCTGGATCCCAGCAGAGGCTCCGACTATGATAAGTTTGTGGCCTACTGCGACAAGAAGACCAATGGCACCTGTATCTTCCCTGATGAGACGAAGGTAACTTATCTCGTATCAACCACTTCATGCCGGGGCATTTTTCAATGTTGATGATGCTGGGCCGGCATGACTATCATTTTTACCATTTTCAAAATCTTTCAAAAATTCATTTTATTTAACGGTTGTTTATAGCTGCACGAAGTAATCTTTAGGCACTACTCTAAGTTGACAGGTGACCTTCATCGACTCCCAAGTATTTCAGCCAGGCCAGCAGCCTTGTAAACAGAGCCCGGATTGTGCGGTGTTGTATAATTGTCTTTTGTTCACGAACCTGGCTCAG